>JAVJIF010019007.1:0-89912 GCA_038442645.1 Agave tequilana
GATAGTTTGATTCCTTAGGGTCATCCGATAATATGTCATGAGATCATAGTCAATGAAGAAAAATCGCCAATCTCTAGGTTCGAAGTCTATTGAGGTTATATGGACTTCATTAGTTTCCAACACATGCTTAGGACAGACAAGGCGTAGAGAGGCCACTGTAAGATAATAAGTTGTGTCAATAGGTAAGGCCAATGTAGCCGCTAGTGCAGCCAAGCGTCTGCTTTAGTATTTTAGAATCGAGACACATGACCGATGCAAAAGCCATCAAATTAATTAGCCATTTTGATGACTGCATGGTGATAAGGTACCAAGTCTTCGCACCGAACCCGTATTCTCTTTTATCCTGATTGATAATCAGCTTTGAATCACCATAAGCCTCAAGGTAGCGTACCCCCATTTCATGAGTGAGCTGAAGGCCGATGAATAGGGCATTATATTCCGCTACATTGTTAGAATAAGGTGTTGTAAATGAAAATGCCCGAGGAAAAAACATGATTTTGTGGCGAGATAAATACCACCCCTACACTAGTGATTATCTTGCCTTTGGGGCCTATTCTCGATGCTCCATCAAAGAACATTGGATTCGAAAGTCTCATCTGGAATGTCTTCATGAAGCTTTGAGCTCCCCGGAACTGGATTGAGCTACCAGAAAGTCTACAAAGGCCTGACACTTGACCTCTTTTGAGGGACAAAGAGCACGTCATACTGAGACAGAAGTATGGCCCACTTAGCCAGCCTCGAATTCAGCGATCCTGATTTTGTCATGAGGATACGCAAGGGATTGACTCTAGAAATAACATGTACGGTCTTGCCAACCAAGTAATGTTGCGTCTTCTACCGCAAAAACAAGAGCTAAACATTCTTTCTCGATAAGATTATATCAGGACCCAGCTCCTATCAGGGTCCTACTCAGATAGTAAATGGCGTGTTCATGGCCTTCGTCATTCTTTTGGGAAGAAGAGCACCCAAAGAGTGGTCCATAGCTTTTACATAAAGTAAGAATGGTTTTCTTGATGTGGGAGCCACCAAGACTAGAGGTTTAGTGAGGTATTCTTTAATGTCCTTAAAAGCTTCCTGGCAGGCTTTATCCTATACAAAAGAAACACCCTTTTTCATAAGCATGTGAATGGTTGACAACAGCTTGAGAGATTTGCAATGAATCTTTAGATATAGGCCAACCTATCTTGTAGACCCCTGAGTTCTTTAAGATTCTTAGATGGTTACATGCTCTGAATAACTTTTACCTTGTCTGGGTCAAGATGGATTCCTTTTGATGTGACAATGAATCCTAAGAACTTGCCACTTGAAACACCCAAAAAGGATTTTGTTGGATTCATTTTCAGCTGATAGGCTCGCATTATATCAAATATTGTTTTTAAGTCACGAAGATGATCATTTTTATCACGACTTTTGATAGCAATGTCGTCGACATAGCACTCTACTATTTTTCGGAGGTGGCCATGGAAGATTGTACTCATTGCACGTTGATAAGTTGCTCTAATGTTCTTTAACCCGAAAGGCATAACAGTATAATAGTATACCCCCAATGGTGTCCAAAATGAAGTATGTTTTTCATCTTCTGGGTACATCTTGATCTGGTTGTACCCTAAGAAGCCATCCATAAAAGATATTCTCTGAAAGCCGCAGTTGTTTTCAATCATGACATCATTGATGGGTAGTGGGAACTCATCTTTAGGGCAAGCTGCATTAAGTTCACAGTAGTCAATGCACATTCGGATATTTTTATTCTTTTTAAGAACGGGGACAATGTTAGCAACCCAATCCGGATGTTGCTCTTTCCATATGAAACCACATTCAATGAGTTTATGAACTTCAGCTTCGATAACTTCCATGATGTCAGGGCAAAACAACCATTGCCATTGTTTCACCGGCCTGACGTGTTTAAATGATGCATGGCTATTGCAGATCGAGACCTGGCATATCTTTATAATTTCATGCAAAAATATTGATATACTCTTGTATAAGAGCTATCAATTCTTCTCTTTCTGTGAGTGATAGGCTTTCACTTATAGAGATGGGTTTAGGGTGATCTCGAGTACTCACATCGACCTGAATTACCCTACCCTCAGTGGGCGGTTCACATTGTACAAATCGCTTTTCCCACTTGAGATCGAGTTGCTAAGCCCATGGCTCAGTGTCAAACATTTCAATAGCCTCTTCATGCTCCAATTGATCGATTGAAGTCATATTGATGAAGAGGTCTTTGAAGAGCAATGCCACGCTGACATCTTATTCCCACTCAGATGAAATGGAGGATATGATGGGAAAGATTTGTCTTCTTCGGACGAAACCAGAGTAGAAGGTGTAACATATCCCAACCCCTGCATGTTTTATTATAATAATTTGTTGGCTTCCCTTTCGGCATGAAAGTCCGTAGAAGACCACGTCGTCCTTTTTCTAAGTTCAAGCCTTTCCCACGTTGTAAATTGTATCCCATTTTTCTCATTATATAGTGTGCTGATCGTGCATAATGGAAAAATTGCGGGGGCTCTGAGTCTGAACTCGAGTCTGTAACTGCAGACATTCGGATTGGACCCTATCGAATACTATCAGCGATTGACTCCTTTTAGATGGGGGATCACAAATACTGAGCCTCCTCCACTCTACAGGCGTTCTTGTCAAGCTTATCATGGATGAGGGCATGTGTAAGGAAGTATCGTCAACACTCACACGGATAATCAAAATGACATTTCATTGATTACCCATTCACCATCATCCTCGATGGGATTATTACATGAGAATTGTTAAAATATGCTACAAATGATTTAAAAGCAAGAGTAGCTAGCATGTCTTCTTCTGATTCTGAATCTGCTTCATTACTGCTATCGTCATCTTCAAGCAGCGGTTCTTTAACTACTTCGTTCACTTTCTGGTAGAGGAGAGTATCAGTAAAGTAGTTTTCACTCCCTTGAGCGGTTGTTTTTCAGTACACCGTTCATACTGTTGCATTATCTTCCACGTACTTGAAGCACTGGTACAGAGTGGAGGGAACGATCCAATTAGCGTGAATCCAAGGCCGCCCAAGCAATAAATTGTATGACGTATCAGCGTCCATGACATAACATGTCACTTCTGATTTTAGGTCCCCAATTCGACAGCGAAGTCAAATTTTTCCTAATGAGTGACTACTCCCTGCATTGAAGCCATATATCGTAGTAGTCATTGCTGATAGCCTTTTAAGCGGTATCCCAAGAAAGTAGAGGAGCCTTTTAGGGATGATGTTGAGTGCAGACCCTGAATCAACTTGTATCCTCTCGATGTACGTTGAGCCGATGTATCCAGTATAATATAAGGGTCGATCACGTTTATTATCTTTGAGGAGCATGTCCTCAGCAGTGAAGGTGATGGCGGGCATTTTTAACTGTACATGATGACATTCAGGGCACAAAGTTTGATTGTCATCTTCATAGGTCTCAGGCATATGTATCAGAAATGATTCTGAATTAGCCAGCGCGTCCCTGAGTGCCTCTTTTGTTTCTTTCGAGAGGCGAAGCAGCTTGTGTATAATGATCCGAGCTGGAATATTGGCTAGTTGTGCCAATATATCAAAGCGGAAAAGGGCATCAAGTCTCGGACCCGAAGTTTTTTTCAACACACAGCCAAACCAGACTTCTTTCTGCTTTTCTTTTTCAGGCATTGGACTGAAGCCGGAACAGGTATTTCTGCTGACGTTGTTGGCTGTTGTGTTTCATCAGTGGTCTTCTCATACTGCCTTTGGTATGATTTTCTGGACCGAGTACCTATCGATTGAGGTGCAACATCCTGTACTACGAAAGCATGCTTCTCATCTTCAGAATCATCTCATCTTCAGAATCACTAAGAGAAGCTACCGTTACGTTATCATCATCTAGCAAGATAGAGACAATGTTGCAGGATTTCCCTTTGGCTTGGGTTTCTTTGACTCCTATTGTTTGTCTTTGGTAAGATCTGGTTGCACCCACATAATTTTTTCAGTCTTCAATGTAGTAGAAGGATTACTTACCTCAAGTCGTGCCTTTGGGACTGGAGCATGTTATTAGGGACAGTAACCTTCAGAAGAGTGCCGAACTCAAGAGTCACTATGTTTGCGGTGAATTTCTTTTGTTTGGACTTTAAAGTCAGAACTCTGGCATCGATCAAAGCCTGATTTTTGTCCTTGACGACAAAGCATTTGTTGGTAGGATGGTGAACTACCCTATGGAAGAGGTAATAGTTGGGATCGTTTGTGCGTCTCACTTCGTTAGGGCGTCGAGCCTCTGGCAGCTTCAACTTATTGCCTTTTGGAGCAAATGGAATATTGTAACAACCTGCTCATCTTTGAAAGGGTATTGTTTCGGAGGAAACTTGAACTCCTATTGTTGGTGCCACCCTTCTTGGTTTTCAGAGGAGTTTCCCCCCAATAACTTTACGAACATGGTTTCTTTCCCTTTGGCTTGGGAGGACTGCACCGTCTCACCGCGTCTTTTGTTGTTCATACCCCATTTCCCTCTAGGTATGGAAGGCTCAAATTTTTTAGCCGATTTCTCGGCTATTTCAGCTTGCTTAACAAGCTCTTTCCAAGTGTGGGCCTTGACAGCTCCTGAATTTCTACATGGTCCAGGAAGTTGTGCCTACATGTCTGCAATAACATGGGTAATGGCATCCCTGCCGAACACATCAGAGATAGATTCCTGAATCTTTCAATGTAATCGCGTACCGATTCTCCGTTCTTTTGCACAGTGGAAAGAAGTTTATCAATGGTTACCCCGGTGTCATCCTCATAGAAGCGAGAGAGCAACCGAGTCTCCAAATCAATCCAAGAATTGATGGAACCCAGTGGGAGGCTTCTGAACTAGTCGAAGGCCACTCCTTTGAGAGTACTGATAAACAATCTGGCCATTATAGCTTCATTATCTATCACATTACCAGTTTGGGACTGGAAGTAATAAATATGTTGGTTCGGTGAACTCTTACTATCATACGTATGTAACGTAGGTGGTTTGAATTTCTGCGGGTATGGTACTGAATCCCGTTCTAGTGGGTAAGGGCGAGTCATGCCTGCTTTCTTCAGCTCATCTCTTTGAGTTAGGGATGCAATCTGAGCTTGAATGTCTTTAATAACCTCAGCATCAATTGAAGAACTTTCCCTCGACTTCTCAGTCTTAGGTCGTTCATCATCATTATGCTCCTCCTCATTATGATTACTCCTAGTATCATTGCTATTCCGGTTGGTTAGGAGTTAAGCTAGCATCTGTTGAATATTATTCAAGCTTCTTACTGTGCCCTGAAAGTTTATTCTTGAGCCTCCATCCGTTGGTGAAGATCATCATCGTTGTTATCGGCTCTTGTTTGGTACGGAGAAAAAACTCTGTGTAAAATTTCCTTGAATCAATTGAAAGATTACAACGGACTTGTACTCCGACTACAAGGGAGGGAAGATGTTGAGTCTTGAATCTCCCCTTTGTTTAGTGCTGGGTTCTTCAAGTGGCGATGGAAAGTGTATCTTGTTTTCCGTTGACCGGGTGAACGTCTAGAACTTTTGGGGATCTTCTCTTTGGGTGGCGGATGTTTTTCATATAATTTGCAAAGGGGAAAACTTACAATAAAAGAGTTGAGGAGCTAAATTACAAGTAACACAAAAGATTACAAGTAGATCTCCTCAGAGATTCTGGAGAAGTGTGCCGATCGGAGTCTGGTCAGCGCGCGACCACTTTGTCCCTTTGACGATGCGAGCGATGAGATTCCCTTCTCGCCTGGTTCGGGAATCAGAGAATAGAGGGTTGGTAGAACCCTCTTACTACTTCTCAAAACTGCCTTCAATTAGGAATTCCTTCTCGCCTGGTTTTGAAAATTCCTTGAGAAGAAGGTATTAGGGTATCAGCACCCTGATTAGAGAAGCAATTCTCTAAAAGGTCTCTGAATTAAAGAACGCACGGTGCTTTTTGAAGAAGTCTCTGCTTGTGGAGTCTTCTCTCTCTTGTGTGCATGCGCGGCCCCTCTTCCTTGTACCCCTGGCGGGCTATTTATAAGGAGAGAAAGGGTATAATCGTCCCTTGAAAATATAGAAATAGATTGAATCAAATCTGTTTAAATCTAGAAAGTAGCCTTGTTGCGATGCTAGGATCAGCTTCTGCGAAGCTAGAAATGGCAGGTCGGTTGATCCTCTTGATCTGTTTTGATCCTTTCCATATCGTTGGAGGATTTTCCCTGATCTTCTTACTCGTTTTAGAAGAGTCAAGAGATTGTGGCAATCAACTGCCAAATTTGATCTCCGATTTGATCTTAATGGGATTTGATCTTGATCCTGATTAAATTTGATCTAATCTGGAGATTTGATTGGTCAAAGGTTGACCAGCAGCGGCGCTGCCCGCTTTGAACTCTCAGCGGAGCTGGAGGCAATTTCTGGCGAAGTCAGAACAAAACTCTTCGGCGGAGCTAGAAATCATCTGTGGTGAGGTTACCATATACCCTTTCTGCGCAGTTGTGTATGGCTTCAGAGCGAAGCTGACTTCCTCTGGAGAAGCTATGAGTTAGCTTCCTGGCGAGGCTTTGGATGGCTTCAAGGCGAAGTTGGATGATTTTAGCCTCTCAAGCGAGGCTATCCCCTTGGGCTCATGTGATGCTAAGTGGTAGAATCTTAGACCTGCTGAGGTCTGTTCAGAAATAATCCGGGTTCACTGTCTGCTTGCTGGATCAGTGGAGTCCAAGTTGCTTCCCTGTCCCTCGGAGATGGGTGAAAACTGGTCTTCAGCTCGTCTGTCACTTGTCTTTTGTAAATGTCAACAAGTTTAGACATTGTTCGGACCAATAAGAATCTTGTCTTTTTTAAGTGTCAACAAGACCCCCTTCAAAGTTTTCAAAAGTCTGCGATGGCTCAGACTTTGAAATACTTTGAACTGCTTTGATCGGTGGTGTGTGGAGTGTGAATGTCGCCATGATGGTTGAGTTCAGCTTTGCTTTGAATCCTGCTTTAGGATGTAGATTTGCCGAGGAATCATATAGACTCACGTCTGGGTAGCTTCGCGCTAGATAGGTTCGCTCTGGAACATCTGTTGCTTTCCCAAGGCCAACTGCCGTGGGCTGGTTATGAGAAGGATTACTTCTTCTCTCACACTGATCGAGGGAGATATTCTTTCCTCGCGCATTTCCAAGGGAGGATATTCCCTTTCTTCAAGGCGCCATGAGTGCCTTTATGAGGGAGACGTTTCTTCCTTTGCACGGTTCCAAGGGAAACCGTCCCTTTTGTCAAGGCGCAATAAATGCCTTAAATGCGCTCGTGCTTCCACGCTTGAGGCGGCAGCGCTCAGGCCATAGGGCCTATAAATAGGACACTTGAGGTCCTCTGAAGAGAAGTGATCTGCTCTTCTCCTCTTCTCTTGGGTGAGAGAGATACTCAAATCTCTGAATTAGTGGGAATGCCCACTCTGGTCATTATCCGGCCAAGGACCAGTATTTCTTGATCATTCAACGACTTCACCAACTTTAGGGAATTCATCTCCCTTAATTTAGCTTCAGCTGTAATTATCTGCTTCAGGGATTAACTTCCCTTATTCACCATTTAACTGCTCTGCGGAGAAGGATTTCAGCATAGCTTCCCAGCGAAGCTATCATCTTGACTTGATCAGAGAAAGATCACTGCATGTTAAGTCCGCGGTACAGGCAGAACTTTGGATTTAGTTCCTTCAAGGTTGAGCCAGTCTTGCCATATAGGTGGGGCTAAGACTGTGTCCCTTAGGATCAGTCTGGCTTAGCCATAGGCTAGGACTTGACGTTTGCTGAGCTAGCCCATCATTGCTGTGCAAGCGAGGCTTATCCTCTGCTTCAACCGAAATCGGATTGCTTCGCCCCAAAGAATTTGACTTAGTGCTTTTGCAGCTTCCCCCGTGTTTAACTGCTAATCTGTTCTGATTTGCATTGCAGTGAGCTACGTTCGCCAATCTTATGACTTGATGAAAGAGACCGAAAAGTTGCCTTATGCTTCCCCGGTTGAAGCTTTACTTTTAAGCAGGAGGAACAAACTGGGGCAGCTGATGTGTGTCCCAGAGGCTGTTGGCAGTCGCTTATCCAGGATGATTCCTTTTGAGGCGAGGCTGGTAGCCGCTTATCTGAGATGATCCACTTTGGGAAAGCGGACGTCACCTGTAAGGTCGCGGATCTTCCCATTGCCAATTTTCATTAGAGAAGATCCAATCTGCTGGTGGCGATCAGTCCTTTGCCAATTTTGATTGCGGAAGGTTCAACTTCCTGGTGGCACCATCTGTCCTGGTGGCACAATCTGTTCTTATGCGAAGGCTTACGGTCTTGCGTAGGAGGAAGGCCTTTCGTGTCCAGTTGGTTTCGCTTGGAAGTAGATAAAACCACTTGTATGCCTTTTGAGAAAATGATTCTGTTGTATGAAACACAACCTTGATGTAGTATCAATGTACCTTTCCTTTTAAATCAATGAAAGTTCATTTTCGGCTCATGTGATTTTTGCTTTGCCTTCATTTTTTTTTTTGGCTATCGGAGGTAATCTTTATGCAATGTTAAAGATAGGATTAAGACAGGAACGATCTCCCAGCGAAGCTAGCATATCTGCAAAGTTCGGTCTACGCCTTCAGCGAAGCTAAGGCAATCCTTTTATGCGAAGTCCGCATTTTGATTTGTGGCGAAGTTAGCCCTTAGTGGATGAATCAGCGCTTTTCGGGAAGGCGCTTTAGGCGCCGTTTCAAATTAATTTGAAACGACAACCTGCACTGTTTATGAGGCGTCGCTTCAGGCGCTCATTGGCCTATAAAAGTCCGATCGGACTGTAGAGAGGACGGATCACTTCTCTTTTAATTTTCCAGAGCACTTGACTCTTCTTCTTCTTTGTTCTTCATTCAAGAGTTTAAGAACTTCCACAGTTCTTCAATGGCGCCCAAGAGACAAGCGGGAAAAGAAGTGGCAACTTCTGCAGTGGAGGGTCCTTCTCCTCCTCCGGTCATCGAACGACCAATCGCCGGTAGGGAACTTTCCCTTTTGATTAGAGACTGTCGTCTCTCCTTTAAAGCCGATTTCTGGCTGTCCTTAAATGAATCCAACATGAGAACAATCATGATCTTGTGATTTTAGGGAGTCTAATTCCCTGAATTTACCTTGATTTCTTGATCGGGAATCCAAGAACTGAAGAGTTCTTCTTTAAGCTTCCAAGCGAAGCTATCTCTTAGGCGGTTGACGTCCTGTTGAATGAAAGGATGCGAAGCTGTCCCTTGAAATTTTGACAGAGAAGGACCGTAATGCCCTTCTGACGAAGTTAGCCTTTGAGGCTTTGTTGCATCCCGTTGTTCAAAGCTAAGTTTCCGAAGCGAAGCTAACACTTGGATATATTCCTGCATCCTGTCCTCGTGTGGGATGCGGAGTTACACTGCAGCTGCGAAGCTAAACTTCGGGGCGAAGCTATCGTTAGGCCAGCCTCGCTCAGAGGGCGAGGCTATGCCTTGTCAAAATTTGCTTTCTAATTTTAGCCTCGTTCGGCTGATGAACTAATCATAGTTTCTCTTTGTTCCTGCAGTGCACTACACTCCTGGTCCTTTAAACAGTCTATTCGGGATGACCAGGGGATTGGACGGCAATATCAGCCTGCAATTTCAAGGGCAGGCTTCTCTGTTTAGTGAGCGGAGTTCTCTTGTCCGAGACACGCTTATTCATGGTGGTGATCAATATACCACGAGGAGTATTTTGACTACGGCTCCCCTTGAAGATATCGACCGTCGAACTTATAGGAAGCCCGATTTCATGTTCGGGGATGCCGCACCAGATCCTGACCACCAACTACTGGCAGGGGAAGGGCAGTGGATTTTCTAGTTGGATGGTGAGAAGTTCTACCTTCCGTCCAACAAGCGACATTTTTCTTTGTCTTCCTTCGAATGCGTGACGCAGGCTCGGAAGATGTCGTGGGAAGTGAGCCGGAGTACTGACTCTGTCCACATAGGGAAATTGATGCTTCAGTCTCCCGGTTATGCAAGAGCGGGGCCTCCTCATTGCATAATGGGTCTACATCCTAGGAATGTGTCACGAGAAATCCCAGTGGGAGAAAATCCTGCAGTGGCGCTGACCTTTGGCAACCAATTCTGCAAGGTCAATGGGAACTACACAGCCACTGACTTCAGGACTCCAGGCTGGATTCACCCTCCGAAGGCATGGTGGAGGGATTTAACTGTATACATCCTCGCTCATTTCGAGGAGGATTTGGAGAGGCTGATCCTCTATGAGGCCGTCAGGGCGACCTGCTACGGTATTGAGATGAACGTGGCGTGCTTCTACGCCATCCTTGAATTGTATTGCCCAGCTTCGGGGACTTTCTTCACCCCTGTTGGCGAATTGGGTATGGTCTTGCATGAGATGTAAGAAGTCTCTGCTCTACCTTTTGGGTCTCTTCCATATGAAGAATACTTCCCGTGCGAGGCAGAATTGGCGCTTCTGGAGAAGCAGAAGCCCGCTTTGTTTGAGACCTACAGGGAGTTGATGTGCCATTTGTACATTTGCTCCAGTATGCATGGGGGCAGTAAGGGAACCTCCTGTAGCTTAAAGAGCTGGGGAGATTACTTATTCCCGGATATGGAGAATACTCTTGAAGTGGCTCACTGTGGAGTTGCTGATGAAGACATCTTTGACCGGATGCAAAAGCACTTCCAAGGGGATCTAGTTGTGAAGGAAGACGATGGTCCCTATTAGAAGAGTGATGTCCTTCGGAGTTTCCATCATCAGGCTCGCAGGCCGATGTCCCGGAAGGCACTTCTGGCTGGTTTCTTAACAGTCTGACTAAAGAGGTGCGTGGTGCTGTCTTCTTCGGGTGACGTCGTTCATCCGAATGTTTTGCTGCCCGCTGTTCGTTTGGTTCATGGTCGTCCTCTGGGACTTCTTCCGGCCATGGTGTGCTGCATCCAGAGAGGCCTTCGTGCATTGACGGAGGCTTTTTGCAGGCCACCAACGACGAAGCGTGGAAAGGGGACCATTTCGCCCCGCGACGGACCCAATCCCAGGATAGGTCTGCCGTACACTTATTTAATGGCGTGGTTCGCCCTGCATTGTCCTTCTTTGATTGAAGCTGGAGAGGACCCCCCTGAAGGTGTTCGAACGGCGCTTCTCCGCCGATTCGAAGGATGCTCATGGCAGAAAACTTACATGGCTGAGGCTCGTAAGTTGGTACGTCGTTATGACGTCTATAGTCTCTTCCGCTGTTTTCCCTGTATTCGGGACGCAGGCTATGAGGAAGAGTTCAAAGATGCGGGAGAGGGGCAGTCGTCCCTGAGCCGGGGAGTTTTTGAGTGGCTGGTCCGCATCCGGCCTTCACATCTATTATACCGGAGCGGTGATATCTGCTACTTGGAGCCTTATGTTCCAAGTTGGTTTGCTCGACAGTTTGGATATGACCAACTGTATGTGGGTAACCCAAATCTCAACCTGGCTTTCATAGGGAGCCTTATTGATGGGGCCCGTGCTTAGCAATTCTTCATTGCGGGCTGTACTGGGGCGCGGCTGCGTATGCCGTTGAGGACTCCCAATCTTTTAATGACCCTGAGCTTCTGCCAGTGGTATGCAACTTCCAACTCCACACCCCTTGGATTCAATGCTAACAGTTCTGGTGTGAAGTTAATTTCTCAACGGCTAAAGCGAAAGGTCTCTGAGAAAAGGGAAGGTAAGAGGGTTCGTGTCCCAGGTATGGAGGAATTCGTTGCTGTGGATGACAGCGAAGCCTCAGATGCAGAAAGTCCTCGCTTTGAAGCGGAGACAGGTGCCGGGACTCCTGCAGCTGGTTCTGGCGTGATGGGGACAATTCCCCAAGACATGTAGAAGGAGTGGAGGAGGAAGGTTCTGATGTCCCTCTAAAGCGCAAACGGACAGGTGGGTCCCGTAGGAAACAGTTTTGAAGAAGCCCCATCGTCAAGCTCCTACGGTTATTGTAGAGGGTGTAGCGTTTCCTCCGGCTGCCCCATTAGTAGTTGAACCGTCGGTTGCTGGACCGGTTACTGGTGAAGTTACTCCGGACTTAGGTAAGATCAGCTTCGTCTTTGTAATATATCTTCTATGTGTTCCGGACCGCTTATTATCTGCTTCGTGATGTAGGAGCTGAGGCGGTGACGAGCCCGAGAGCTGAGGCCGTGGGAGAACAGAGGGAACACTATGATCCTCTATTCGCTTACAACGAGGGTCCTGAGGCCGGCTATTTTGCCATCCCGGAAGAATCCGGAGGTGATGTAGCTGACGTTGGTCCTTCGGGCACTAGGACTTTCAAAGGAAGTCCTGTAGCGTCAAGCTCTTTTGGGTGGTCCACGGAAGATTCGGCAAGCGAAAACGGGCCGGCCATTCGTGTTGACTCTGCAAAGGACTTTCCAATGGAGCCCATGGGGACTGATGCGGCTGCCAAGATGTTTGAGGCGACATCATCCTTTGATATTGTTCCGACCTCTCGGCTTTTACTGTTTACTGTGTCTTTCCTAAACACAATTTTGTTGCAGGTGTTCCGCCTCAGGGTGCGTCAACTTCGAGGGAACCAGAAGGTCTTCCCGAGGGGTCAAGGGGTGACATAAGCGCTTCGACCGCGGCGGATGCTGCTGTGTTGGAAGCTTTGTACGGTGACCTACCCCCTTATCGGCCTGCGCCAGCCAGAGGAACAGAGGTTGAAGAGGTGGTAGTCACGGAGGCAACTTCACTCCCAATTATACCAACGAGTGAGGTGCCATCAGTTTTGCCAGGTGCAGAGCTGAGAGTGATTACCAGTCCAACTTCCCCAACGCTGGTGGTTGAGCCTGTCATCTAGGAGATGGTTACTAGTCCTACCTCAGTTGTGGCTAGTGTACTGGTCTCAATGAGGACTCCGCCAAGGTCACCGATGCCCTATCATGCTGCTGCAGCCGGTGTTCCCGCCGTTCCTTCCACAGTAGTGTCAACCAGGCTGGTGGATTTTTCTGAGGCTGCCCGTCTGCCAGAAGTGGCCGAGATTAAAATGATTTTATAGGTGACATAGTCGATAGCTTTTATAAAGGCTTGAAGCGATGCATTGATCTGGTCTTGAAAGGCTTGACTATGCCATTTTCTACTTTAATGGTGGTCCTCTCCCGCAGTATTGAAAATATTCGGGACCTTGAAGGGTATAACCAGGCCACTGCCTTAGAACTCCTGGTGGATCAATTTGAGAGGGACGTAGAGGAATGGCGCCGTTTTAGACGCTCAGACCTGGAGTCTTCGGTTAATGAGCAGCTCGCGCATCTTGTCACTCAAATGCATGAAGCCCGTCTTGCTGCTCAGGAAGTTGCTAAGGCTATTTCTTCTGACTTGAAATCCTTAGAAACAAGGCAAGCAGAGGTCGGGAATGCCATTGATGCCTCCACCAGTGCTCTTCTTGACGTTGAAGATAAAATTGGGAAGGCCAAGGAGATGATTAGGAAGGCAAATCTTCTCTTATCCAAGGCTGAACCGGTGCGTCTTGAAGAGACTGCGCGGCTTGAGCAGCTTAAGGCTCAGAGTGATGAACTCTCGCGGCAGGGGTTAGCTCAAAGGGCAACTTTGGCTGAGGTCGAAGCTCGTTTGGCCCAGGCGACGAACTTTAATGAGGCTGAGCTGAGGTCACGGGCGCTTGTCCAGGCTGCTGATGATAGGAGGACGAGGTTGGCTTCCCTTGAAGAGCGGATCAGATCTTATGATGCACGCCCGTAGGTCGTAATATATGCCTCCATGTATCCCTTCTTTTTGGAATCAATAAAAAAAATAATTTTGTTTTGACTCCTTGCTGAGTTGTCGTTTTCAAGTTATATTGCAGCCATTTGAGAACATAGTCTTTGTTGGTTTGAATAATGAGACTTGGCTACCTGCCGGTTCAGAGGTCGTATTAACGTAACCGGTTGAGAAGTTACCAAACTCAAGATTAGCCCTTATGGGACTAAAAGGGTAATACTTGTCTTTTGTAAATGTCAACAAGTATGGGTGAAACCTGTCTTTTGTAAATGTCAACAGGCTCAAAATTGAGACTTAGCTGTCTGCTGGTTCAGAGGTCGCAATGACATAACCGATTGAGACGCCACCAAGCTCAAGGTTGGTGATACTTATCTTTTGTAAATGTCAATAAGTATCGAGACCTGTCTTTTGTAAATGTCAACAGGGCTCGGGGTTGAGACTTGTCTTTTGTAAATGTCAACAAGCTTAAATTGAGACTTGGCTGTCTGCTGGTTCAGAGGTCGCAATGACATAACCGATTGAGACGCCACCAAGCTTAAGGTTGGTGATACTTATCTTTTGTAAATGTCAATAAGTATCGAGACCTGTCTTTTGTAAATGTCAACAGGATCGGGGTTGAGACTTGTCTTTTGTAAATGTCAACAAGCTCAAAATTGAGACTTGGCTGTCTGCTAGTTCAGAGGTCGCAATGACATAACCGATTGAGACGCCACCAAGCTCAAGGTTGGTGATACTTATCTTTTGTAAATGTCAATAAGTATCGAGACCTGTCTTTTGTAAATGTCAACAGGGCTCGGGGTTGAGACTTGTCTTTTGTAAATGTCAACAAGCTCAAAATTGAGACTTGGCTGTCTGCTGGTTCAGAGGTCGCAATGACATAACCGATTGAGATGCCACCAAGCTCATGGTTGGAATGGAGTTTGGGAAAAGTTCTCGTTTTTACGGGGAGAAATGAGGGAATCACTGCCATAGGTTTAATGTTAACGTAACAGCGAAATGTATATGTGGTCATACCATTCTATGGATGAGAATTGGTAAGTGATTTTGGAGAGCTCGCTTTCACGGAGAGAAACGAGGGAATCACTGTCATAGGTTTAATGTTAACGTAACAGTGAAATGTATATGTGGCTTACCATTCTGTGGATGAGAATTGGTAAGTGATTTTGGAGAGGGAATCAAATGGGAACAGGTCCCTTAGGATTTTTAGCAAATTCTCAGTTGTCAACGGGTTTGATATGCCTTTATCAACTACCGTTTGAATTGGGTTAGCCATGCTATTCCCCTCAGCATGATGAGTTGTCGAGGACCTATGTTGGGCTTAATGGCCAACATTTTCCTCTATCCTTAATCGTTAAAGATATTGGATCATCTGGCTAGCGTATGTGTAACTTTGATTTTCCTTTGAGAGAACCAGTGTACGGCCAGGTTCCTACTGGTTTATAGTTGTATGATCTCGCTTTGAGGAAGAGAAAGGCTCTCTTTGCATGTACCTTAGACATAAAGGTCTTGATCAGAGGTGTAATGTTAATTTGATCATAAGAAGGATCCTTAATCAAGGATAGTACTTCTTTAAGAACTTGCTGTTGACACTTAAAAAAGACAAGATTCATATTGGTCCGAACAATGTCTAAACTTGTTGACATTTATAAAAGATAAGTGATAGACGAGCTGAAGACCATTTTTCACCCATCTCCGAGGGATAGGGAAGCAACTTGGGCTCCACTGATCCAGCAAGCAGACAGTGAACCCAGATTGTTTCTAAACAGACCTCAACAGGTCTAAGGTGCTAACACTTAGCATCGCATGAGCCCAAAGGGATAGCCTCGCTTGAGAGGCTAATATCACTCGACTTCGCCTCGAAGCCATTCGAAGCCTCGCCAAGAAGCTAACTCGCAACTTCACCACAGGGGACTTCTAGCTCCGCCAAAGGGTTTCTTTCGGACTTCGCCAGAAGTTGCTTCTAGCTCCGCTATGAGCTCAATGCGGACAGCTCCGCTATTGGTCTGCTATGGTCAACCTTAGACCAATCAAATCTCCGGATGAGATCGGATCCAATCAGATCAAATCCAATTAAGATCAAATCAGAGATCAAATTTGGCAGTTGATTGCCACAATCTCTTGACTCTTCTAAAAACGAGTAAGAAGATCAGGGGAAATCCTCCAACGATATGGAAAGGATCAAGAAGATCAACCGACCTGCCAATTCTAGCTTCGCAGAAGCTGATCCTAGCCTCGCAGCAAGGCTACTTTCCATATTTAAACAGATTTGACTCAATCTGTTTCCATATTTTCAATGGACGATTATACCCTCGCTCCAATAGCCCGCCAGGGGTACAAGGAGGCACACACACAAGAGGACTCCACAAGCAGAGGCTTCTTCATAACGCACCGTGCGCTCTCGAATTCAGAGACCTTTTAGAGAATTGCTTTCTCTATCCAGGGTGTTGATACCCTAACATCGTCCTTCTTCTCAAGGAATCTCCGGAACCAGGCGAGAAGGAATTCCTAATTGAAGGCGATTTTGAGAAGCAGCAAGAGGGTTTTACCAACCTTCTGATTCCCGAAACCAGGCGAGAAGGAAATCTCATCGCTCGCATCATCAAAGGGACAAAGTGGTCGCGCGCTGACCAGACTCCTATCGGCACACTTCTCCAGAATCTCTGAGGAGATCTACTTGTAATCTTTTTAAGAATACTTGTAATTTAGCTCCTCAACCCTTTCCTTTGCAAATCAATGGAAAACAAGATGGCGACTCCGCTGGGGATTATATTCTCCACTGCCGAGAATCAAGTGTCGCAATGCGACGAACAGACCTTCGGGTCTAACTCTGAATCAGAAAAGCCGGTGCAGCCAGAGCCCCTCAGGCTAAATCTTCAAGGAAAGTCTCTGCGGAGACTGAAAAGGTTCTCTGCGAACCTACTGCGGTTATTTGGCGCAACAAGGAAGCACGTCCGCAGTCTGATTCCTTTACTTGTGAGAACTTGGTGGTTCAATTCGATCAAGGAAGATTTGAAGAAGTCCTCTCTGGGGTGGCCCAATGCTTCGAGCACGGAAGCATAGGAAGGTTTCCACGACCAAGGTTTCAAAGCAGAAACCGGAAGCAGAATTCTGCCAACACCCCTCAGCCTCACGTGTGGCTAATCAGGTTCCTTGCGAACCTAAGTCTCCTCTGCCAAGGCGGGTATGGAAGCCTAAACAAAAGTCTCCAACCGAAGCTTCAGGCGTAGCTACGCCTAAACCGCACCTCTCTCGCGAAGAAAAAGACAGGATGCCTGTCTGCTCCAATCATAAAGTTACAACGGCAATCATACCGTCGTCCAATTTAAGAGCAGCAATGCCTCGCGCCGGCCTCGTTCTCATGAGCGAAGCTACTGTACCACAGCGTACGCGCAGGGTCCATGACCGCGAAGCTGAAGCCAAAGTACCATCTAAGGCTAATTGGCTTCGCAGCAGCATAGCGGGTAAAGCACCGCAGTGTGCTCCGCTCTCCGGTTCGTCAAGCGCTAAGCTCGCGCTTTATGGCGAAGCTAGAACCAAAGCACTGTTCAGTGCTAATCCCATCTGCAGGGATAAAAGGAGCAGGACATCGTCCCATGTGCGACCCAAAAGAGCCTTTGCGCTCGATTGCAGAGACCCAACCGGGTCCAATCTGAGGAAATTGTTGACAAATAGACAAACCTCTTCCCCCTGTTGTCAACAAGTGGGATGTCAGCTGGTGACACTCCACTCGGTCCATTGCCGGCTGGGACCAATCCCCGCCACGCCTCCAAGACGACGGTCAGTGTTTGATCGGCTATCGGTACAGGCCCCGAGGAAACACCGCAAAAGGAGCACCTCACGAGATCCAGCCTCCGCATCCGTCAACATGACTGGGAGAGGACGAGAGCTGCGCAGGGGAAGACAAATAGCTGACGACACCCCCTACAGCTCCCCAGATCCAGACTACAGCCCAGGCTTAGGCGAAGTCTTGGTGCATGAAGAAGGTGTTTTCCGAAACACCAGATCTAGGGTGGCAATACCCTATAATTATAAACAGCCTTCCTCTTCAACGGCCCTAGCCTCGCCAGAGCCCAGGAGATCACTCCAATCATCAGACGAAGAAGATGAAGATAGTGGGTACGCCTCTTCGGCGACAGTTAGTTCGGTGCGAATAGACAAAGCATCAGTCAATGTGGCTGATAATGCTAACGACGACCTTCGTCGACGTTTGGAAGCTCAGGAGCAAACTTCCAGAACCCAGCAAGAGGCTCTGGATAACATTCAACAGATGCTCGCTCAACTCCTCAGTAACCAGAATAACAATGATGCCGGGAGCAATCACGATGAGGAGGAACACTTCAGCAATGAGCAACCAAAGCCGGAGAAATCCAAGGAGGGTTCTTCCTTAGACGCCGAAGTCCTTAAGGGCCTCCAGGCTCAAATCGCATCCCTAGCTCAGAGAGATGAATTAAAGAAGGTAGGGGCAGTCCGTCCTTATCCGCTGGAGTGGGATTCGGTGCCATATCCACTGAAGTTCAAACCACCAACATTGCATACCTATAACAGAAAGAGCTCGCCAAATCAGTACATCTACTATTTCCGGTCTCAGACTGGTAATGTTATAAGCAATGACGCCATCATGCCTAGGCTATTCATTGGCACTTTAAAGGGGGTGGCATTTGACTGGTTCCGAAGTCTTCCCCGGGCTCTATCAACTCCTGGATCGACCTGGAAACTCGGTTCCTCTCTCGTTTCTATGAGGACGATACCGAAGTAACCATGGACAAGCTCCTCTCCACTGTGCAGAGGAAGGGCGAATCTGTCCGTGACTACATTGAACGGTTCAGAAATTTATCCTTGATGTGCCCAACAGGAATGCCATTACCCATGCTCTTACAGACATGCAGACACAACTTCCTAGACCAAGTGGAAGTTCGCATGGGGGCTGTCAAAGCCCACACTTGGAAGGAATTGGTTGAACAAGTAGAGATAGCCGAGAAGTCGGCTAAAAGTTCGAACCATCCGCCCCTAGAGGCAAGTGGGGGATGAACAACAAAGGGCGTAGCGACCTACCGCAATCTTCTCAAGCTAAAGGCAAAGAGACTATGTCTGTGGAGTTATCTGGAGATGTGCAGTCGAAGGCCAAGAAGAGCGGCTTCAACAATCAGGAGCCTAAGTTTCCTCCAAAGCAGTACTCCTTCAAAGACGATCAGGTGGTCACGAAATTCCATCTGCTCCACAAAGGGAACAAAATGAAACTGCCAGATGCTCGGCGTCCCAATGAGATAGGGCGCACAAACGACCTTAAGTACTGCCTCTTCCACAGGATGATCCACCATCCTACTGACAAGTGTTATGTCCTCAAGGACAGAATACAAGCATTGGTCGATGCCGGGGTTCTGACGTTGAAGACGGAGCAGAAGAAAGTCACTGCCAATATAGTGACCCTCGAGTTCGGCAAGACCCCAAGGTCACAGTTCCTTACGGGACCTATCCAGTCCCTGCGTCACGGTTGGAAGTCAAGCATCCTCCAGCTATAGCTCAAGATAATAAGGGTCTTGTTCCCTTAACATTGGGGACAGGAGAAGTCATGTGGGTACACCCGGACCTCGTCCAAGACGTACAGCGGGATTCAAAGAAGCCCAAGTCAAAGGGCAAATCTTGCAATGTCATTTCCATCCTGCCAGACGATGGGAACTTTACATCAGCTTCTCTCAGCGATTCAGAAGGGGAAAAGCTTGCTTGCATGGCGCAAGCCGATACGCCTCAGCAGACGGGCACCCGATCCGGAAAATCATACTTGAGACAGTATGAAAAGTCTACTGACGAGACACAATAGCAAACGACGTCAGTACAAGTACCAGCATCCACTCCAATCCCAACCAAGGGAAAAGAGAGACCTAAGGAGGTGCGATTCGACCACGTGTTGAAGAAACCACCAGGCCAAGGGTTTGATACGCCCTTTCGGTTTGACATATTGGCTCAGCTGGCCAATATCCCAGCTCGTATCACTATACACGAGCTCATTCGCCTCTCGAAAGAAACAAGAGAAGCACTCATGGATGCGCTAGCCAATTCAGAATCCTTCCTGACATGCATGCCTGAGATCCCTAACAACGACGTTCAGTCTCCTTGCCCAAAATGTCATCATACACAATCCAAGGTGCCTGCTATTACATTCACGGCAGAAGATATGATTCTCAAAGACAACAAGCACGATCGACCTCTGTACTACACCGGATATATCGGTTCAACGTGCATTGAAAGAATACAAGTCGATCCGGGGTCCGCACTCAGCATCATCCCCAAAAGGCTCCTCTACTTCCTCGGCATACCGCTGTACAGGTTGTCCGCAACCACTACTACAATATACGGTTTCAACGCCGGGAGCAGTTATCCACTGGGGAAAATTCAACTCCGTTGCAGAATCGGGAGCCTGAAGTCAGAAGTGACATGCTATGTCATTGACGCTGACACATCATATAACCTGCTGCTGGGACGGCCATGGATCCATGCCAACTGGATCGTTCCCTCTACTCTACACCAATGCTTCAAATATGTTGAAGATGACGCGACAGTACGAACTGTCTTTGCTGAAAAGTAACCATTCAAAGGGGTGAAAAACTACTTCACTGACGCTCTCCTGTATCAAGAGGCCGGTGGAGCACTCAAAGAACCGTTGCCGGACGATGATGAAAGTGGCAACGAGGCGGATTCAGAATCCGAAGCAGGCATGCCAGCCATTCTGATTGGTGAACCAATTATAGCATGTCTCAATAATCCCCTATGTAATACTCCTTCAGAGGATGAAGGTAAATGGGTAATTAATGATAATATTTCTTTTGATTATCCCGCGACTGTTGGGCTATTCGAATCCATTACGGATAGCTCCCTACACATGCCTTTACATAAGCCAAGTGCATCCAGTACACCCATGGAATCCGCAGAAGGAGCCGTCTTGGTAATCCCGCCATCCAAAGAAGGTCAGTTACCGATAATCTTCGGTAGAACCCAACACGGGGACCCACGGTCGCAGATTCAAGTTCAGACTCAGACACTCTACAATTCTTTCATTACGCGCAGTCAGCGCACCATATTATGAAGAAAATGGGATACGACTTGAAGCATGGAGCAGACCTGAATTTCGAAAAAAGGAAGGCGCGGTTTGATGCGGAACTTTGTGCCTAAAGGGAAGCCTGCAAATTACTATGGTAGTACGCGCAGGGGGTTAGGGTATGTTACACCCACATCGTCAGCAACGGTTCAAGCCAAGGACGATGGATCAGTTCCATCACATTCAGCCTCATCCTCCGAGTGGGATTCAGATGTCAGTATAGGAGGAATGTTCGAAAACCTCACTGCTAATATGACCTCAAGCAGTCAATTGGAGCCCGCAGAAGCCACTGACGAAGAACCATGGGCCCAGCAATTAGACCTTCAATGGAAAAGCGATTCGAATTGCGCGAACCACCTACTGAAGACAAGGTGATGCAGGTCAACTTGGGTAATCAAGATCACCCTAAGCCCATCTTTATAAGTGAAAGCCTATCACTTACAGAAAGGGAAGAATTGATAATACTCGTAAGAGAGTATATAGACGTCTTCGCGTGGAGCTACGAAGATATGCCCGGACTTGATCCGCAGGTCGCTATGCACCGTCTAAACATCAAGCCTGACGTCAAGCCAGTCAAGTAGCAACAACGTCGGTTTCGCCCGAACATTATGGAAGCTATTGAAGCCGAAGTTCACAAGCTCATTGCATGTGGCTTCATCCGGGAGAAACAACATCCAGATTGGGTAGCCAACATCGTCCCCATCCTCAAGAAGAACGAAAAAATACGGATCTGCATCGACTACCGTGATCTTAACACGGCCTATCCTAAAGACGAATTCCCACTGCCCATCACCGACGTCATGATTGATAACACATGCGGGTTTGAAAGGATGTCTTTCATGGACGGCTTTTAAGGGTACAACCAGATTAAGATGTATCCCGAAGACGAGAAGCATACTTCGTTCCGAACACCATTGGGGGTATACTGTTACACTGTAATGCCCTTCGGACTGAAGAACGCCAGAGCAACCTATCAGCGGGCAATGAGTACAATCTTCCGCGATCATCTCCGAAAAACGGTGGAGTGCTATGTCGACGACATTGCCGTCAAAAGTCGCAACAAGAATGAACATCTTCGCGACCTGAGAACGATGTTCGACATAATGCGGGCTCATCAACTGAAAATGAACCCGACAAAATCCTTCTTGGGAGTGTCAAGTGGCAAGTTCCTTGGGTTTATTGTTACATCAAAAGGGATTCATCTTGACCCAGACAAGGTCAAAGCTATTTAGAGCATGCATCCTCCGAGGAATCTCAAAGAGCTCAGAGGCTTGCAAGGTAGACTGGCTTATATTAGAAGATTCATCGCAAATCTCTCAGGCCGCTGTCAACCGTTCACCCGACTCATGAAAAAGGGTGCTTCTTTCGTATGGGATCAAGCTTGCCAGGAAGCTTATGAAGACATCAAGAGGTACCTCACGAAACCTCCAGTCTTGGTGGCCCCTACATCAGGGAAACCATTCTTGCTTTATGTAAAAGCTATGGACCATTCTCTGTGTGCCCTCCTTACTTAAAAGGACGACAATGGCCACGAGCAGGCCATTTATTATCTAAGTAGAACTCTCATAGGAACGGAATCTCGCTACAACCATATCGAGAAAGAGTGTTTAGCTCTCGTCTTCGCTATTCAGAAGACACGACATTATTTGGTCGGCCAGACCATACATGTCATCTCCAGAGTAACCCATTGCGTCTTCTTATGACAAAGCTAGGATCATTGAATTCAAGATTGGCTAAGTGGGCACTTTTATTGTCTCAATACGACATGATCTTCACGCCTCAGAAGGCGGTTAAAGGCCAGGCCCTTGCAGAGTTCTTGGCTGCTCAACCAGTTCCGGAGCATTCAAAACTTCACGAAGATATCCCTGATGAAGTCTTCGAGTCTTATGCAACCTCAGAAGAGGAAGTGTGGCAGATGTTCTTCGATGGAGCATCGCGAATGGGCCCTAAAGGTAAGATTATTGCCGGAGTGGGGGTTGTGTTTATCTCCCCGCAGAACCATGTTCTTCCCAGAGCATTTTCTTTGACAGAATCATGCTCCAACAATGTAGCAGAATATAATGCTCTGCTCATCGGTCTTCAACTCGCCCATGGAATGGGGGTACACTACCTCGAAGCTTATGGCGATTCAAACTGATCATCAATCAGGTTAAAGGCGAATACGAAGTCCGCCATGAGGACTTGGTGCCTTATTATCACACGGCCATCGAATTGGCTAATCTATTTGAAGGCTTCTACATGGGGCACGTGTCTCGATCTCAAAACACCAAGGCGGATGCTCTTGCTGCATTAGCAACAACACTAGCCTTGCCAGCCGACACCGAGTATCACCTCACAGTCGCAACTCGACATCTTGTACGCTCCAAGCACATGCTAAGAACTCGAGAAGTCTATAATGTCTCCATGGATCTTGAACCAAGAGACTGGCGCTTTCCTCTCATCGACTATGCTTTGCACGGTCTGCTTCCAAACGATCCTAAAGAAGCGGCATTTATCAGACGAAGGTCTCTTCGTTTCTACTGCGATCCAACTCTGAAAACACTTTACCGTCGCTCATACGACGGTGTCTCCTCCGTTGCCTTTCCAATTCAGAGGCACAGGAAGTGCTTAAAGAAGCACACGATGGCATTTGCGGCGCTCATCAGCCCGGTCCAAAACTTAAGGACAGGTTGCACAGACTTGGATACTATTGGCCAACTATGATAGCCGATGCCATCCAATATGCACGAAGGTGTAAAGCGTGTCAAATCCATGCAGATTTCATACACCAGCCTTCAGAGTTGCTCCACCCGACTGTTGCTTCATGGCCATTTGAAGCATGGGAAATAGATGTCGTAGGGCCAATCAGCCCCTCTTCGACAAAAGGTCACCGGTTCATCCTGACAATAACCGATTACTTCTCAAAGTGGGCAGAGGCTATACCACTGGTTGAAGTCAGAACCTCTAATGTGGTTAATTTCATCAAGCACCATGTCATCCATCGATTTGGTGTCCCTAGGCGGATCATCCACGACAACGGTCCCCAATTCATAAGCCAAGTATTCTATCGGTTCTGCGATAAATTCCGAATTCAGAATGTGGCTTCAACTGCCTATAATCCCGCCGCTAACGGCTTGGCGGAAGCATTCAACAAAACGATCATCAAGCTACTCAAGAAATTCGTCTCCTCGAACAAGCGAGATTGGGACGAAAAGCTTGGTGAATGTCTTTGGGCCTACCGAACCACGGTTCGGACACCGACAGGCAATACGCCTTTTTCCCTGGTATATGGGTGCGAAGCAGTCATCCCGTTGGAAATCCAGATGCCATCATTGCGAGTTGCTCTGACCACTAAGATCACATTAGAGGACAATGATCGATTGCGTCTTCAAGAGCTCGAAGCCTTAGATGAGAAGCGGCTACAAGCTCAACAGCATATCGAGCTATATCAAGCTCGAATCTCAAAAGCCTTCAATAAGAAGGTCAAACAGAGAGTCTTCCAAAAAGGAGACCTGGTTTTAGCCGTCAGACGACCGATGATTATGACGCACAAGACCAAAGGCAAATTTTAGCCTAAATGGGAAGGACCGTTTGTAATAGAAACAGTCTATTCAAACGGAGCATACCGCCTTATGACTTCAGATGGCGACTTACTCATGATGCCGATCAATGGCAAGTTCTTAAAGAAGTATTATCCTTAATCAAGGATCCTTCTCATGATCAAGTTAACACTACACCTCTGATCAAGATCTCCGTGTCCAAAGTACACACAAAGAGAGCCTTTCTCTTCCTCCAAGCGAGATCACACAACCATAAACCAGTAGGAACCTGGCCGTATACTGGTTGTCTTAAAGGAGAGTCAGGGTTACACATACGTTAACCAGACGATCCAATATCCTTAACGATTAAGGACAGAGGAAAATGTTGGCTTTTAAGCCCAACATAAGTCCTCGACAACTCATCATGCTGAGGGGAATAGCATGGCTAGCCCAATTCAAACGGTAGTTGGTAAAGGCATATCAAACCCGTTGACAGCTGTGGATTTGCTAAAAATCCTAAGGGACCAGTTCCCGGTTGATTCCCTCTCCAAAATCACTTACCAATTCTCATCCATAGAATGGTAAGACCACATATACATTTCGCTATTACGTTAACATTAAACCTATGACAGCAATTCCCTCGTTTCTCCCCGTGAGGACGAGACCTCCAAAATCACTTACCAATTCTCATCCATAGAATGGTAAGACCACATATACATTTCGCTGTTACGTTAACATTAAACCTATGACAGTGATTCCCTCGTTTCTCCCCGTGAAAATGAGACTTCTCCCAAATTCCACTACAAACTCGATACTCGTTGACATTTACAAAAGACGAGTATCACAAATTTTGAAGCTTGGTGGCGTCTCAATCGGTTATATCATTGCGACCTCTGAACCAGCAGACAGCCAAGTCTCAATTTCGAGCTTGTTGACATTTACAAAAGACAAGTCTCAACCCCGATACTTGTTGACATCTACAAAAGACAAGTATCACCTACCTCGAGCTTAGTGGCATCTCAATCGGTTATGTCATTGCGACCTCTGAACCAGCAGACAGCTAAGTCTCAATTTCGAGCCCTGTTGACATTTACAAAAGACAGGTCTCGATACTTATTGACATTTACAAAAGATAAGTATCACCAAAATTTTGAAGCTTGGTGGCGTCTCAATCGGTTATGTCATTGCGACCTCTGAACCAGCAGACAGCCAAGTCTCAATTCCGAGCCCTGTTGACATTTACAAAAGACAGGTCTCGATACTCGTTGACATTTACAAAAGACGAGTATCACAAATTTTGAAGCTTGGTGGCATCTCAATCGGTTATGTCATTGCGACCTCTGAACCAGCAGATAGCCAAGTCTCAATTTTGAGCTTGTTGACATTTACAAAAGACAAGTCTCAACCCCGAGCCGTGTTGACATTTACAAAAGACAGGTCTCGATACTTGTTGACATTTACAAAAGACAAGTATCGCCACCTTTGAGCTTGGTGGCGTCTCAAATCGGTTATGTCATCGCGACCTCTGAACCAGCAGACAGCTAAGTCTCAATTCCGAGCCCTGTTGACATTTACAAAAGACAGGTCTCATCTTTCGATCCGACAAGGACCGGTTTCGGGCTGGTGGCGTCTCAACCAGTTATGTCATCGCGACCTCTGAACTGACAGATAGCCAAGTCTCATCATCCAGCCCAACAAGAACTATGTTCTCAAGAAATTGCAATGCAATTTGGAACCGCAATTCAAAAAGAAGAACAAGATTATAGATTCGACAAAAGAAGAAAAAATTTTCATTCACTCCAAAAGGATAAAGTGCATGGAGCTACAGGCGCACACTGTAAGATCTGAGCAGCTCTCCAAGGGAGTCCAGCCTCGTCCTCCTGTCATCAGCAGCCTGGGCAAGCGCTTGCGACCTCAGCTCGGCCTCATTGAAATCCATTGCCTGGGTCAAACGAGCTTCAACCTCCGTCAAAGTTGCCCTCTGTGACAATCCTTGCTGTGAGAGCTCTTCATTTTGAGCCTTAAGCCACGCAGTTTCTTCAAGACGCACCAGTTTAGCCTTGAATAAAATAAGATTTGCTTTCCTGATCATTTCCTCAGCCTTCCCAATCTTGTCTTCAGCGTCAAGAAGAGCACTGGTGGAGGCGTCAATCGCACTTCCGACCTCTGCCTGCCTTGTTTCCAAGGATTTCAAGTCAGAAGAGATAGCCTTAGCAGCCTCTTGAGCGGCAAGCCAGGCCTCGTGCTTTTGAGCGACAAGACGCATGAACCACTCATTAACTAAAGATTCCAGGTCCAAACAGCGGAGACGGCGCCATTCCTCTACATCCTTCTCAAATTCATCCACCAGGAGTTCCAAAGCAGTAGCCTGGTGATACCCCTCAAAATCCCGAATACTTTCGATGCCACGGGAGAGGACCACCTTTAACTTTGAGAACGACATAGTCGATCCCTTCAAAACCAGGTCGATAGTTTGCCCTAAACCTTTATAAAAGCTATCGACGAGGTCACCTATATAGTCGTTCTCAACCTCAGCCACTTCTGGTAGAGAGGTAACTTCAGAGAAATCCACCAGCCTGGTCGACACTATCATGGAAGGAGCAATGAGAACATCAACAGCAGGGCAGATTGTCAGTGATCTCTGCGGAGTCTTCATGGAAATCAGTGCGCTAGCCACCGTTGAGGTAGGGCTGACAACCATCTCCCGAACAGCAGGCTCAACTAGCAGAGTTGGGGAAGTAGGGCTTGTAATCACCCTCAGCTCCACACTTGGTAAAATTGTCGGCACCTCACTTGTTGGTATAGTTGGGAGTGAGGACACCTCTGGAACTGCTCCCCCTTCAACCTCTGATCCTTCGGCTGACTTGGGCCGATAAGAAGGCAGGTCACCGTACAGCGCATCCAGCACAGCAGCATTAGCCGCGGCCGAAGCGCTCATGTCACCCCTTGACCCTTCGATGGAATCTTCTAGCTCTCTTAAAGCTGATGCATCTTGAGGCCGAACACCTGTAACAAGACTGCGGTTAGTCGGGACACTACATGCAAAAGAAGCCAAGAGGTTAGGACAATACCAAAGGATGATGTCGCCTCAAACATCTCGTCAGCCACATCAGTCTCCAGGGGCTCCATCGGAAAATTCTTGGCGGAATCAGCACGAATAGCCGGCTCGCTTTCGCTTGCCGAGTATCCTGTGGACCACCCAATAGAGCTCGATGCCACAGGACTTCCTTTAGAAGTCCCAGCGCCTGAGGGACCAATGTCGGCCACATCACCTCCGGACTCTTCCGAACGGGCAAAAGAACCAGCTTCAGCTCCATAAGTAAATAAGGGATCATAATGTTCCCCTTGCTCTCCAGCTGCCTCAGCTCCTACAATCAAGAAGAATTGATAATAAGTCAATGGGAACACACAAAAAGGCGTATTATATGGACAAGGTTAATCTTACCCAGACCCGGAGCGAATTCACCGCTAGTCGGCTCAGCAACCGACGGTTCAGCTGCTAATGGGGCAGTAGGAGGAATCGTTGTAGAGGGATGACCCTCTACGACAATCGTAGGAGCTTGGCGGAGGGGCTTCTTCGCCAACGATTTCCTACGAGAGCTACCTGCCCGCTTTCTTTAGAAGTGGACTTCAGAATCCTCTTCCTCCACTTCTTCTACACAACGAGGGGAGCCGTCCCCATCACACCAGAGCCAGTTGCAGGAGTCTCAGCCCCCGCTCCCACCTCGAAGCGAGGACTCTCGGCATCTGAGGCCTCGCTGTCTCCCACAGCAACAAACTCCTCTATACTTGGGGTGCGAACTCTTTTGCCTTCCCTTTTCTCAGAAGCCTTTCGTCTCAGCCGCTGAGAAATTAACTTCACACCAGAACTGTTCACCTTGAATTCGAGAGGTGTGGAGTTGGAAGTGGCATACCACTGACAGAAGCACAGGGTCATTAGGAGATTAGGATTCTTCAACGGCGTACGCAGCCGCGCCCCAGTGCCGCCTGCAATGAAGAATCGCCAGGCACGGGCCCCATCAATAAGGCTCCCCATAAAAGCCAGATTGAGATTCGGGTTGCCCACGTACAGTTGGTCATATCCAAACTGTCGAGCAAACCGACTAGGGACGTAAGGCTCCAAGTAGCAGCTATCCCGCTCCGGTACAATAGATGTGAAGGCCGGATACTGACCAACCACTCAAAGACTCCCCGGCTCAGGGACGAATGCCCCTCCCTGCATCCTTGAACTCTTCCCCATAGCCTGCTCCCCGAATACGGGGAAAACAGCGGAAGAGACTATAGACGTCATAGCGACGTACTAATTTACGGGCCTCGTCCACGTAAGTCTTCTGCTATGAGCATCCTTCGAATCGGCGGAGGAGCGCCATTCGAACATCTTGCGGGGGTCCTCTCCAGCTTCAATTAAAGAAAGACAATGCAGGGCAAACCACGCCATCAAATAAGTATACGGCAGACCTATTCTGGGGTTAGGTCCGTCGCGGGGCGAAATGGTCCCCTTTCCACGCTTCGTCGGTGGTGGCCTGCAAAAAGCCTCCGTCAATGCACGAAGACCTCTTTGGATACAGCACACCATGGCCGGGAGAAGACCCATACGGCGACCATGGACCAAACGAACGGCAGGCAGCAAAACATTCGGATGAACGATGTCACCCGAAGAAGATGGCACTACGCACTTCTTCAGCCAGACAGTTAAGAAACCGGCCAGCAGTACCTTCCGGGACATCGGCCTGCGAGCCTGATGATGGAAGCTTCGAAGAACATCACCCTGCTCATAGGCACCATCGTCTTCCTTCACAACTAGATCCCCTTGGGAGTGCTTTTGCATCCGGTCAAAGATGTCTTCATTAGCAACTCCGCAATGTGCTGCCTCAGGAGCATTCTCCATATCCGGGAACAAATAGTCTCCCCAGCTTTTCAAGCTACAGGAGGTTCCCTTATTGCCCCCATACATACTGGAGCAAATATACAAGTGGCACATTAACTCCCTGTAGGTCTCGAACAAGGCAGGCTCCTGTTTCTTCAGAAGCGCCAATTCTGCCTCGCACGGGAAGTATTCTTCATAGGGAAGAGACCCAAAAGGCAGAGCAGAGACTTCCCACATCTCATGCAAGGCCATACCCAATTCGCCAACAGGGGGGAAGAAGGTCCCTGAAGCTGGGCAATACAATTCAAAGATGGCGTAGAAGCACGCCACATTCATCTCAATGCCGTAGCAGGTCGCCCTGACGGCCTCATAGAGGTTCAGCCCCTCCAAGTCCTCCTCGAAATGAGCAAGGATGTAGGTAGTCAAATCCACCCACCATGCCTTCGGAGGGTGAATCCAGCCTGGAGCCCTGAAATCAGTGGCTGGGTAGTTCCCATTAACCTTGAAGAATTGGTTGCCAAAGGTCAACGCCACTGCAGGATTTTCTCCCACTGGGATGTCTCGCGACACATTCCCAGGATGCAGGCCCATTATGCAATGAGGAGGCCCCGCTCTTGCATAACCAGGAGATTGAAGCATCAATTTTCCTATGTGAACAGAGTGAGTACTCCGGCTCACTTCCCACAACATCTTCTGAGCCTGCGTCACGCACTGGAAGGAAGACAAAGAAAAATGGCGCTTGTTGGACGGAAGGTAGAACCTCTCGCCATCCAACTGGAAAATCCACTGCCCTTCCCTGCATGTAGTTGGTGGTCAGGGTCTGGTGCGGCATCCCCGAACATGAAATCGGGCTTCCTATAAATTCGACGGTCGACATCTTCAAGGGGAGCTGTGGTCAGGATACTCCTCGTGGTATATTGATCACCACCATGAATAAGCGTATCTCTGACGAGAGAACTCCGCTCACTGAACAGAGAAGCCTGCCCTTGAAATTGCAAGCTGATATTGCCATCCGATCCCATGGTCATCCCGAACAGGTTGTTTGAAGGACCAGGAGTATAGTGTACTGCAAGAACAAAGAGAAACTATGATTAGTTCATCAGCCGAAAGAGGGCTAAAATCAGAACGCAAAATTTGACAAGGCATAGCCTCACCCTCTGAGCAAGGATTGGCCTAAACGATAGCTTCGTCCCGAAGCTTAGCTTCGTAGCTGCAGTGTAACTCCGCATCCCACACGAGGACAGGATGCAGGAAAACATCCAAGTGTTAGCTTCGCTTTGGAAGCTTAGCTTCGAACAACAGGATGTGACAAAACCTCGAAGGATAACTTCGTCAGATGGGCATTACGGTCCTTTTCTGTCAAATATCAAAGGACAGCTTCGTATCCTGTCATTCAACAGGATGTGAACCGCCTAAAGGTTAACTTCGCTTGGAAGCTTGAGGAAGAACTCTTCAGTTCTTGGATTCCCGATCAAGAAATCAAGGTAAAATCAGGGAATTGGACTCATGTTGGATTTATCCAAGGACAGTCAGAAGTCGGCCTTAAAGGAGAGACGACAGTCTCTAATCAAAAGGGAAAGTTCCCTACCGGCGATGGGTCGTTCGATGACCGGAGGAGGAGAAGGACCCTCCGCTACAGAAGTTGCCACTTCTTTTCCCGCTCGTCTCTTGGGCGCCATTGAAGAGCTGCGGAAGCTTTCAAATTTTTTTTTAATGGAAAGGAAAGAGGAAGAAGAAGAGTCTAAAGGTCTCTAAGAAATTTCAAGTGAAGAGATTTATCCTCTCTACAGTCCGATCGGACTTTTATAGGCCAATCAGTGCCTGAAACGATGTCTCGAAAAGAGTACAGGCTGTCGTTTCAAATTAATTTGAAACGCCGCCTAAAGCGCCTTCCCGAGAAGCGCTAATTCAGCCACTAAGGCTTAACCTCGCCAATGAGCCGAAGTGCGGACTTCGCACAAGTTCATCAAGAACTTCGCCAAAAAGGTTGCCTTAGCCCACTAAAGGCACAGTTCGCCGACATGCCAGCATCGTGCGAAGCTCATTCAAAAAGGATCCTGTCCTTAACTCTGCACAAAGTTTAGCCCCGCTATGGCCAAATTCTCAATGAAGGCAGGCAAAAATCAGATGAGCAGAGGATAAACTTTCATTGATTTAAGAGCAAAGGTACATTGATATTACATCAAGGTTTTGTTTCATACAACAGATTCAGTTGCTCAGCAAGATCATTTGCGCAAAAGGCATACAAGTGGTTTTATCTGCTTCCAGACCAGACCAACTGGACACGAAAGGCCTTCCTCCTGCACAAGGCAGTAACCAGTTGTGCCACGAGGACACGGCTATAATTCTCCACAAAAATGGTACATTTTGCCACCAGAAAGCTGGATCATCTTTGATGAAGATTGGCAATAAAACTTACCGCCACCAACCGACCAGATCACCAAAGTTGAAAGTTGGCAATGATGTCAGTGATCTCACAGGTGACATCCGCCTTCCCGAAGTGGATCATCTCGGATAAGCGGCTACCAGCCTCACCTCAGAACGAATCATCTCGTATAAGAGGCTGCCAATAGCCTCTGGGACACACATCAGCTGCCCCAAGTTGTTCCTCCTGCTTAAAAGTAAAGCTTCAACTGGGGAAGCATAAGGCAACTTTTCGGTCTCTTTCATCAAGACACAAGATCGGCGAACATAGCTCACTGCAATGCAAAATTGGAGCAAGTTAGCAGTTAAACACAAAAGACACTGCAAAAGCGCTAAAGCCGAATTCTCTGGGGCGAAGCAATCCGATTTCGATCGGAGCAGAGGATAAGCCTCGCTTACACAGTGATGATGGGCTAGCTCAGCAAACGCCAAGTCCTAGCCTCGCCTATACGGTTAAGCCAGACTGATCCTATGGGACACAGTCTTAGCCTCACCTATATGGCAAGACTGGCTCAACATTGAAGATACCAAGTCCCAAGTTCTGCCTGTGCAGCGGACTTAACATGCAGTGATCTTTCTCTGATCAAGTCAAGATGATAGCTTCGCTGGGAAGCTATGCTGAAATCCTTCTTCGCAGATCAGTTAAATGGAGAACAAGGGAAGCTAATCCCTGAAGCAGCCGCTAAAGCTGAATTAAGGGAGATGAATTCCCTAAAATCGGTGAAGTCGTTGAATGATCAAGACTTACCGGTCCTTGGCCGGATAATAACCAGAGTGGGCATTCCCACTACTTCAGAGATCTGAGTATCTCTCTCAACCAAGAGAAGAGGGGAAGAGCAGATCACTTCTCTCTTCAGAGGACCTCAAGTGTCCTATTTATAGGCCCCATGGCCTGAGCGCTGCCGCCTCAAGCGTGGAAGCACGAGCGCATTTAAGGCATTTATTGCGCCTTGAGAACAGGTACGGCTTCCCTTGGAATCGTGCAAAGGGAGAAACATCTCCCTCATAAAGGCACTTATTACGCCTTGAAGAAAGGGAATATCCTCCCTTGGAAACATGCAAATCGGAGAATATCTCCCTCGATCAGTACGAAGAAAGGAGTAATCCTCCTCGTAACTGGCCCACGGCAGTTGGCCTCGGGAAAAGCAACAGATGTTCCAGAGCGAACTTATTCTCGGAAGCCCAGATGCGGAGCTACCCGCACGCGAAGCTACCCAGATGCGAATCTACATGATTCCTCGGCGAATCTACATCCCAAAGCAGGATTTAAAGCGAAGCTGAACTCAACCATTATGGCGACGTTCATTCTCCACCAATCAAAGCAGTTCAAAGTATTCCGAAGTCTGAGCCATTGCAGACTTCTGAAAACTTTGAAGGGGGTCGTGTTGACACTTAAAAAAGACAAGATTCGTATTGGTCTGAACAATGTCTAAACTTGTTGACATTTACAAAAGACAAGTGACAGACGAGCTGAAGACCAGTTTTCACCCATCTCCGAGGGACAGGGAAGCAACTTGGGCTCCACTGATCCAGCAAGCAGACAGTGAACCCATATTGTTTCTAAACAGACCTCAGCAGGTCTAAGGTGCTAACACTTAGCATCGCATGAGCCCAAAGGGATAGCCTCGCTTGAGAGGCTAATATCACTCGACTTCGCCTCGAAGCCATTCGAAGCCTCGCCAAGAAGCTAACTCGCAACTTCGCCACAGGGGACTTCCAGCTCCGCCAAAGGGTTTCTTTCGGACCTCGCCAGAAGCTGCTTCTAGCTCCGCTATGAGCTCAATGCGGACAGCTCCGCTATTGGTCTGCTATGGTCAACCTTTGACCAATCAAATCTCCGGATGAGATCGGATCCAATCAGATCAAATCCAATTAAGATCAAATCAGAGATCAAATTTGGCAGTTGATTGCCACAATCTCTTGACTCTTCTAAAAACGAGTAAGAAGATCAGGGAAAATCCTCCAACGATATGGAAAGATCAAGAAGATCAACCGACCTGCCAATTCTAGCTTCGCAGAAGCTGATCCTAGACTCGAAGCAAGGCTACTTTCCAGATTTAAACAGATTTGATTCAATCTGTTTCTATATTTTCAAGGAACGATTATACCCTTGCTCTCCCTATAAATAGCCCGCCAGGGGTACAAGGAGGCACACACACAAGAGGACTCCACAAGCAGAGGCTTCTTCATAACGCACCGTGCGCTTTCGAATTCAGAGACCTTTTAGAGAATTGCTTTCTCTATCCAGGGTGTTGATACCCTAACATCGTCCTTCTTCTCAAGGAATCTCCAGAACCAGGCGAGAAGGAATTCCTAATTGAAGGCGATTTTGAGAAGCAGCAAGAGGGTTCTACCAACCTTCTGTTCTCTGATTCCCGGAACCAGGCGAGAAGGGAATCTCATCGCTCGCATCGTCAAAGGGACAAAGTGGTCGCGCGCTGACAGACTCCTATCGGCACACTTCTCCAGAATCTCTGAGGAGATCTACTTGTAATCTTTTTAAGAATACTTGTAATTTAGCTCCTCAACCCTTTTATTGTAAGTTTTTCCCTTTGCAAATCAATGGAAAACACTTGCCATTGATCGGCATCATGAGTAGGTCGCCATCTGAAGTCATAAGGCGGTATGCTCCGTTTGAATAGACTGTTTCTATTACGAATGGTCCTTCCCATTTAGGCTGAAATTTGCCTTTGATTTATACGTCATAATCATCAGTCGTCTGACGGCTAAAACCAGGTCTCCTTTCTGAAAGACCCTCTGTTTGACCTTCTTATTGAAGGCTTTTGAGATTCGAGCTTGATACAACTCGATATGCTGCTGAGCTTGTAGCCGCTTCTCACCTAGGGCTTCAAGCTCTTGAAGACGCAATCGATCATTATCCTCTGATGTGGTCTTAGTGGTCAGAGCAACTTGCAATGACGGCATCTGGATTTCCAATGGGATGACTGCTTCACACCCGTACACCAGGGAAAAAGGCGTATTGCCTGTCGGTGTCCGAACCGTGGTTCGGTATGCCCAAAGACATTCACCAAGATTTTCGTCCCAATCTCGCTTATTCGAGGAGACGAATTTCTTGAGTAGCTTGATGATCGTTTTGTTGAATGCTTCCGCTAAGCTGTTGGCGGCAGGATTATAGGCGGTTGAAGCCACATTCTGAATTCGGTATTTATCGCAGAACCGGTAGAATACTTGGCTTATGAATTGTGGACCGTTGTCGTGGATGATCCGTCTAGGGACACCAAATCGATGGATGACATGGTGTTTGATGAAATTAACCACATTAGAGGTTTTGACTTCAACCAGTGGTATAGCTTCTGCCCACTTTGAAAAGTAATCGGTTATTGCTAGGATAAAATGGTGACCTCTTATCGAAGAGGGGCTGATTGGCCCTACGACATCAATTCCCCATGCTTCAAATGGCCATGAAGCAATAGTTGGATGGAGCAACTCCGAGGGCTGGTGTATGAAGTCCGCATGAATCTGGCATGCTTTACACCTTCGTGCATATTGGATGGCATCGGCTATCATGGTCGGCCAATAGTATCCAAGCCTATGCAACCTATCTTTAAGTTTTGGACCTGGCTGATGAGCTCCGCAAATGCCGTCGTGTGCTTCTTTAAGTACTTCCTGTGCCTCTGAATTGGAAAGGCAACGGAGGAGGACACCGTCATATGAACGACGGTAAAGTGTCTTCAGAGTTGGATCGTAGTAGAAATGGAGAGACCTTCGTCTGATAGATGTCGCTTCTTTAGGATCGTCTGGCAGCAGACCATGTAAGGCATAATCGATGAGAGGAAATCGCCAATCTTTCGGCTCAAGATCCGTGGAGACGTTATAGACTTCTCGGGTTCTTATCATATGCTTAGAGCATACAAGATGTCGAGTTTCCACTGTGAGGTGATACTCGGTGTCGACCGGTAAGGCTAATGTTGTTGCTAATGCAGCAAGAGCGTCCGCCTTGGTGTTTTGAGATCGAGACACGTGCCCGATGTAGAAGCCTTCGAACAGATTAGCCAATTCGATGGCTGTATGGTAATAAGGTACCAAGTCTTCGTGGCGGACCTCATATGATTGATAATCAGTTTTGAATCACCGTAGGCTTCGAGGTAGCGTACCCCCATTCTATGGGCGAGCTAAAGGCCAATGAGCAGAGCATTATATTCTGCTACGTTGTTGGAGCATGATTTTATCAGAGAAAATGCTCTGGGAAGGACATGATTTTGTGGAGAGATAAACACAACCCCCACGCCGGCGATGATCCTGCCCTTAGGACCTATTCGTGATGCTCCATCGAAGAACATCCACCACACTTCCTCTTCTAAGGTTGCGTTAGACTCGAAGACTTCATCTGGAATATCTTCGTGAAGTTTTGAGTGTTCCGGAACTGGATGAGCAGCCAAGAACTCTGCAAGGGCCTGGCCTTTAACCGCCTTCTGTGAGGTAAAGATCATGTCGTATTGAGGCAAAAGAAGCGCCCATTTAGCTAATCTCGAATTCAATGATCCTGGCTTCGTCATGAGAAGACGCAATGGGTTCACTCTGGAGATGACATGTATGGTTTGGCCGACCAAATAATGTCGCGTCTTCTGAACAGCAAAGACGAGAGCTAAACACTCTTTCTCGATAGGATTATAGCGAGATTTCGCCCCTATCAGAGTCCTGCTTAGATAATAAATGGCTTGCTCGTGACCATTGTCGTCCTTTTGAGCGAGGAGGGCACCGAGAGAATAGTCCATAGCTTTTACATAAAGCAAGAATGGTTTCCCTGATGTAGGGGCCACTAAGACTGGAGGCTTTGTGAGATACCTCTTGATGTCTTCATAAGCTTCCTGACAAGCTTGATCCCATACGAAGGAAGCACCCTTTTTCATGAGTCGGGTGAACGACTGACAGCGGCCTGAGAGATTTGCAATGAATCTTCTAATATAAGCCAGTCTGCCTTGCAAGCCTCTGAGCTCTTTGAGATTTCTCGGTAGATGCATGCTCTGAATAGCTTTGACTTTGTCTGGGTCAAGATGAATTCCTTTTGATGTAACAATAAACCCAAGGAACTTGCCACTTGACACTCCCAAGAAGGATTTTGTCAGATTCATTTTCAGCTGATGAGTCCGCATTATGTTGAACATCATTCTCAAATCGCGAAGATGTTCATCCTTACTGCGGCTTTTGACAGCAATATCGTCGACATAGCATTCTACCGTTTTTTAGAGATGATCGCGGAAGATTGTACTCATTGCCCGCTGATAGGTTGCTCCGGCGTTCTTCAGTCCGAAGGGCATTACGGTGTAGCAATATACCCCCAAGGGTGTTCGGAACGAAGTATGCTTTTCGTCGTCGGGATACATCTTAATCTGGTTGTACCGTGAAAAGCCGTCCATGAAAGGCATCCTTTCGAATCCACATGTGTTGTCGATCATGACATCGGTGATGGGTAGCGGGAATTCGTCTTTAGGACAGGCCGTATTGAGATCACGGTAGTCGATGCAGATCCGTATCTTCCCGTGCTTCTTGAGGACGGGAACGATATTAGCAACCCAATCTGGATGTTGTTCCTCCCGGATGAAGCCACATGCAATGAGCTTGTGAACTTCGGCTTCAATAGCTTCCATAATTTCGGGCGAAACCGACGTTGTTGCTGCTTACTGGCTTAACATCGGGCTTGATATTCAGATGGTGCATGGCAACTTGCGGATCAAGTCCGGGCATGTCTTCGTAGCTCCATGCGAAGACGTCTATATACTCCTTTACGAGTATTATCAATTCTTTCTTTTCTGTAAGTGATAGGCTTTCACTTATAAAGATGGGCTTAGGGTGGTCTTGACTACCCAAGTTGACTTGCATCACCTTGTCTTTAGTAGGTAGCTCGCGCAGTTCGAATCGCTTTTCCCATTGGAGGTCCAATTGCTGGGCCCATGGTTCCTAATCAGTAGCTTCCGCGGGCTCCAATTGACTGCTCGAAGTCATATTAATAGTGAGATTCTCGAACATCATTCCCACACTGACGTCTGAGTCCCACTCGGAGGATGAGGCTGAATGTGATGGAATTGTTCATCGTCTGTGAATTGAACCATTGCTGACGATGTGGGTGTAACGTACCCCAACCCCCTGCGTGTACTATCATAGTAATTTGCAGGCTTCCCTTTTGGCACAAAGTTACGCAGCAAGCTCCGCCTTCCTTTTCCAAATTCAGGCCTTCTCCATGCTTTAGGTCATATCCCATTTTCTTCATAATATGGCGCGCTGGCCGCACGTAATGAAAGAATTGTGGAGTGTCTGAATCTAAACTTGAATCTGCGGTTATGGGTTCCCGTGGTTGGGTTCTACCGAAAATTATCGGTAACTGACCTTCTTTGGATGGCGGGATTACCAAAACGGCTCCTTCTGCGGATTCCATGGGCGTACTGGACGCACTTGGCTTATGTAAAGGCATGTGCAGAGAGCTATCCGTAATGGATTCAAATAGCCCAACACTCGCAGGATAATCAAAAGAAATATTATCATTAATTACCCATTCACCTTCATCCTCTGAAGGAGAATTACATAGGGGATTATTGAGACATGCTATAATTGGTTCACCAATCAGAATGGCTGGCATGCCTGCTTCAGATTCTGAATCTGCCTCGTTGCCACTTTCATCATCGTCCGGCAACGGTTCTTTAGGTGTTCCACCGGCCTCTTGATATAGGAGAGCGTCAGTGAAGTAATTTTTCACCCCTTTGAATGGTTGCTTTTCAGCAAAGACAGTTCGTACTGTCGCGTCATCTTCAACATATTTGAAGCATTGGTGCAGAGTAGAGGGAACGATTCAGTTGGCATGGATCCATGGTCGTCCTAGCAGCAGATTATATGACGTGTCAGCGTTAATGACATAGCATGTCACTTCTGACTTCAGGCTCCCGATTCTGCAACGGAGTCGGATTTTCCCAAGTGGGTGACTACTCCCGGCATTGAAACCGTATATTGTAGTGGTGGTTGCGGACAACCTATACAACGGTATACCGAGGAAGTAAAGTAGCCTTTGGGGATGATGCTGAGTGCGGACCCCGGGTCGACTTGTACCCTTTCAATGCACGTTGAACTGATATATCTGGTGTAGTACAGAGGTGATCGTGCTTGTTATCTTTGAGAAGCATATCTTCTGCTGTGAAAGTAATAGCGGGCACCTTTGATTGTGCATGATGACATTCTGGGCAAGGAGACTGAACGTCATTGTTAGGGACCTCTGGCATGCATGTCAGAAAAGATTCTGAATTGGCTAGCGCATCCCTGAGTGCTTCTCTTGTCTCTTTTGAGAGATGAAGGAGCTCGTGTATTATGATACGAGCTGGGATATTAGCCAGCTGGGCCAATATGTCAAAACGGAAGGGCGTATCCAACCCTGGGCCTGATGGTTTCTTCAACACCAGATCGAACCGTACCTCCTTAGGCTTTTCTTTTCCCTTGGTTAGAACTGAAGCGGATGCTGGTATTTGTACTAACGTCGTTTGCTATTGTGTCTCGTCGGTAGCTTTCTCATACTGTTTTAAGTATGATTTTCCAGATCGAGTGCCCGTCTGTTGAGGTAGGTCGGCCTGCGTTGTGCAAGCATGCTTTTCTCCTTCTGAATCACTGAGGGAAACTGAAGTAAGATTGCCGTCGTCCGGCAGGAGGGAGATGACATTGCAAGATTTGCCCTTTGACTTGGGGCTCTTTGAATCCCACTGCATGTCTTGGGCGAGGTCTGGGTGTATCCACATGACTTTCCCTGTCTCCAATGTTAAGGGAACAAGACCCTTGTTACCCTGAGTTTTATCCGCAGGATGTTTGACTTCCAGCCGTGGCACAGGGACTGGATAGGTCCCGTCAGGATGTTGGCCCAAAGGCCTTCCACTCTAGTTTGATGATGATTAACTCATGTAGTTATGTGTACTAATAATCTTGAAATGTTTAAGTTTCAGATATTTAACAAGATATTAGTTGGTGAAAGCTTCCACACATCTTTCACAAGGTGATTCAAGAGCCTAAGCATCAAAGATGACATCTAGCACTCATTGGAGTCAAGCTTGGTGAATCACGGTTTGGACCGAGTCAACTTGGAGACGGCGCTCTACAAGAAGACTTAGGTATCCCTAGTTTAGTTTGTGTTTAGATCCTAATTGTAAAGATTAGATTAGTATGATATGCTCAAGTTCACAACACACACGTTTTATGTTTTGACATTGGTTTTCGGTTTTAGGTTTAACCAATCTTGGTTTTCATGAATAGATTTTATATCAAAACAAGTTTACATGGTTTAGTGTATATATGATTTGTTCTATATGTTGGCCCAAGGTTACAATCACCCGTCTTTAGTGTGTTTTGATGATTACAAAACATATTAGTTATTTGTACTAATATTATTTGTTGTTTAAGTGTGTTTCAAGTTTTCTATCTTGCATAGGTGTTTTCTTCCCTAAAGGAAGGTGACTTGGACTCAAGATAACTCAAATTGGGCTCAAGATGCAAAATTGAAGATCAAGTGGAGAAAGGCCCTCTTGAAGCCTTGAAGTCCTTAGAACTTTGTAAGAATAGAATGTTAAAGTTTGAGTATATGATATTTGGCTCTAGGATACACACACACATTTTTCCTTACAAAATTCTATGTTTTAAAAATGTTTGTTTCTAAGTTTTATGCCTAAGTTTATATATACATGTATCCAAACTTGTTACAAATTGAATATCTTGTTTAAAACATGTGTATAGACTATTTTTGCAAAATACTTAGTTATAAGTATCTCAAAATATTTTTTCACAAAATTCCCAACTTCAAATTCCTGCCAGTTTTTCCCTGTTTCAGGTTGACCGGCCGACCGCCCGATCGACCGGCGCCTGTGTCAGGACGTGCACGTTTGTGCACGTCTGTCGGTCGACCGGACCGGTCGACCGACTGTAAGCAGGCCACTCTCAGTTTGTTTCGGTCGACCGCCCGGTCGACCGCACTAAGGAAACTGTGTTTCCTTTGTGGAGACGGTCGACCGGACAGTCGACCGGAGCCCAACGGCTCTTTGCCAGCAAGGCGACGGTCGACCGGACCGGTCGACCGCCAAGCCTGCTGCTGGCCAACGGCTCTTTCCTCTTTGGGCAAGTCTGAAAATCTGTTTTTTCTGTCTTCTTTATCAGAGTTTTAGAGAGTTGTTGGAGGCCTTTTGCAGGTCAAATTAGGTGTAAAGAAAAGAGTTTTAACCTATTCTCTCCTTATAAATAGAGGGCAATAGATCCTTGTTATTCACTTAGAAAAATCCTTGGTTTTCATTGTTTTCAAGAGAAAGAGAAAAATTGTTTTAAAGCTTTCAATTCCAATCTTTTGAGCTAGTTTTTTCAGTTGTGTTTGATTGCTAATATCACTCTACAACTGAAGTTTTCTCACCACACTTCATAGAGCCAAAAGTCCTTTACTCATACTATAGAGAAGTTGTAAAAAGAGTGAGAGTGTTGTAAAAGAGTTTGAGAAAGAGTTTTGTGATCTTGAGGAGATCACTATTGTTCTTGTGATCCCTGTTCTTGTGGAGACAACTCCTAGGTGGAGTTCTTTGTAAGTTGTGAAGCTAAGGGCTTGGGGTCTTCGGTAGACCAAACTTGTACGGCATCCTCGGTGGATAGTGGAAACCCTTCACGGAGGTGAAGGCAGGGACTAGAGCGGTGGCTCGAACCTCGAAACAAATCAATTGTGTTTGCGATTGCCTTGCGTTATTCTTGCTTTACATTTCTCTTGCTTTATATTGTCTTCAATTATTTGCTTGAGAACTAACCCTTTTCTTTGTGCAATCTTCTCTTGTTTGTTTTACTTGTGTTGTTAATTGTGTGTATTTCATCATAGCATTTCATTCTTTACTTGTTCGATCATATCTCATACAACACGGTTGCATTGCGCACCTCTAACCCATTTTAAGGGGAATTGGGAGGAAGGAGTTCAGAACCTCTCACGGGGTATTCGGCTCTTAGTCGTGTTTTGAGAGATCGTTGCATCACTCATTCTTTTAAGTTTAAAAAGATCATTAGATTAGCAATTACACCTATTCACCCCCCCTCTAGGTGTATTTCACTATATACATGCATGCTTCTATTGCTTAAACAAACTTAGTTTGATAGTCTACTTCATGAGTTTTATGTTTTGGTAATTCTAACAACATATTTTGGAATCAAATACAAAAACATGATATTTAATCATGATACTTAAACTTAATATTCCAACATGATATTCATGTGTTTCATACTTTTGGTATTTGGAAGAGTTTTGGACAAAACGTATTTTCTATTCAAAATCCAAGTTTTAGAAAATACAGTTTTTAGTTTTTGGTAAAAATGATTAGACACAAAAATAGTTCATATTGATTGATATTTGAGCTAAACTTTTTACCACATGTTTATATATCAATGCAAAATGATAAAACTATTTTTGGTGATTTTTAGAAAAGATAAAAGAATTTTTAAACATATTTCTAATTGAATTTTCTGTTTCAGGCTTCAACCAAGTCGACTAGTAACCTGACTAGTCGACTAGGACTGAGGTCGGTCGACCTGGCCGGTCGACCGACGTGCACAAATCTGTGCACGTTTGACAGCTTTGGGACGGTCGACCGGGACGGTCGACCGGACTGAGAGCAGAGCTCTCTGTTTGTTTCGGTCGACCAGGCCGGTCGACCGGTAGCTGACAACGGTCAAAAATTGACCGTTGGGCGGTCGACCGGGCGGTCGATCGGCAGGGTAATTCTGGCAGTTCTGCTGCCAACGGCTATTTTTCTGATTAGCCTATAAATACCCTTTTGGCAAGAGTTTTTCTCCAAGAATTTTTGTGCGAATTTTTACATACTCTCTGGTGTTTTTACTATAATCAAAAGAAGTTTTTGAGCTTGAATTGAACAATCCTTTTGGTGTTTTTATTAGGGTTTGGAAAATCAAATAAAGGGTTTTGGGAAAAGATTTTGATTGAACTTCTCTATCTTAGTTTCAGTTTTTCCCAAGGATTTTTCTTTGTGATTTCTGATTTCCATTCCTTTGGTTTTCTCCACACTTGAGCAAAAATCTACTATCTTTTCTATAGGATCTTTGTGTGTGGGAAAAGAGATTGTTTGTGGTTGTTGTTGAACCACCAAGTTGTAAACCCTCTACACTTTGCTTTGTGCTTTTCCCTCTTGGGTTGAGGAGGTTGTTTGTGCAAGTGGTTTGTATCCCTCAAGTTGTGAGGTGATCCTTGCTTGGTTTTGTGCTAATCCCTCGGGTTGTGAGGTGATTGTTTGTAGGCTTGGAGTTGTGCCTCAAGGAGGAGGTTGTGTTTGTAAGGAGAGGAGTTGGGTACTCCTTGTATTGTGATTGCCCCAAATCCTCGGTGGAGGTTCCCTTTGTGGGAGTCCTTTGTGGACAAGCTAGTGGACTTAAAATCCTTCTGGGTGAAGGCGGGGATGTAGAGTTAGGTGCTCGAACCTCGAAACATATCTTGGTGTTTGCGCTTGTTCATTGACTCTTACTCTCTCTCTCTCTCTCTTTACTTTGTGCCTTGCATCTATTCATATTGCTCATACATACTTATATGCTTGGCTTGGTTGTGTGCATCTCTTGTTGAAATTGTAAATTAGTTTTTAATTCCTCATTGTGTTGACTAGATTAGCATAATCACCTATTCCCCCCCTCTAGGTGATCTTTCAATTGGTATCAGAGCTAGCGCTCCTGATATTTAGGTTTAACCACCTAGGAGTGAGATCTTGGTTTGCTAATCTTCATTTGCATTTTCATTTGCACACATTTAGTTTGCACTTATGGCTAGCCCTCCTATGTTTGATCATTTTAGACTTGATGCTTGGAAGGCTAATATGACTAAACATTTAAAAGACCTAGGACATCTAGTTTATCAAGCCATTACCATAGAATCCCTCCCAAATAGTAGCAAGCATAAGAAGCCAATGCATTAGCACTTAGGGCACTTAGAGCATCTCTAAATGAACATTTATTACATGTTTTTTGATCGTTATGATTCGGCTTTTGCAGTTTGGAGCATCTTGACTTCTCCCGAGCTTCCAAGATCAACAAGATGAGGAGATCTAAGAGAGAAAAGTCCGAAGAGAAATGCCTCATGGTCCAAGGGAAGAACTCCCTTGAGGTACAATCGGATTCTCAAATAGATGATAGCTCTAGTTCCTATTGTCATGGATGTTTTGAAGTTCAAACTTTAAATATGGAACTTGTTCAAAAGCTTGAGAATTTGTTAGAAAAACATGATTTGTTGAAAGATGATAATCTTATTTTGAAAAATAAATTAAAGGATTTATGCTCTAATTTTGAATTGGTTTTGCAAGAGAAGGAAGAGATCACTAGTGAACGTGACTCACTAAGATCTCAACTAGACCTTGCCCTTGATGAGATTGAGATTTTAAAAAACAAAAATGATTGTAATGATGTTGTGAAGCACAATGAGGTTTTATCTTCTAAATTGAATTTTGTTTTAAAAGATAACCTTGTTTTGAAAAATAAAATTGATTCAATTACAAAAGAATTGAATTTGGTTTTGAAGAAAAATGAATCTTTGCAAAATGAGATTGATATTCATGTTTGTCATGCTAGTGTAGCTTCTTGTTCTAGCACTCCTATTGCATGCTCTACTTTGTCTTCCACTATTGAAAATGATATAAATATTTTGAAGAAAAGTGTTGAATGTTTGGGCTCCACTTTGAGCCAATGCACATTGAATCATACACGTTTGGAAACCTTGGTTCACAAGAAACAAGGTCCATCCTTGCATGCTCATCCTTCACGGCATACACATGCCCATCACGGACACAATCATAACATGTATGCTCATGTATACACTTGTACACATTGTGGTCGAAAAGGCCATCTTGCTAGATTTTGCTATGATCGTTTACATGTTGAAAATTTAGCAACTAATTTTGTTTGGGTTAGGAGAGAAATTAATCCCCGTGGACCCACAAGGAAATGGGTACCAAGATCCACCTCTTTGATTTTTGATGTAGGTGGGAGCTCTCGCATCACTTGAGGGCATTGGTGCCTTGAGGTGGATGCATTCTAAGCTTAAAAGAGAACCATTTGGATGCTTCACTCTCAAGGAGAATTGGTGGGAAGACCACCGGGTTTTGGAGACATGAAAAGTTGCCTCTTCGGTTTTGGTAACAATCCCTTACTCCATTTAGTGTTTACATGCTTTCTAGGTTCATCTTTTATAACATGTTGTGTTTTGTTGTTCATTATGCTTTGTGCCATGTTCATTAGATTAAGGTTGTACATGTTTAGCTACTTGAGCACCCATGCTTCATATGGATCTATATTTAGTGTCTCACCTTGTTTAGACTAACATGTAAGCTCTAGATCTAATGCACATGCATTTGCATAATGATCATATGATGTTCTATAACTTTCGTTTTAATGCTTCATGTTTTGACCAGTATGTTTATTGCTATACATGTATTGCAATTTGAAATCACCATTGTTTAGATGAACCCATATTTTGTGTTTTCACAATTGTTTTGATATTATGTATATCTTGATTCTTATAGCATGTGGATTTACATAATGATCATTTTTAGAATATTGTTGATTTATGACTCGTTTTATGCTTAATGATTTGGATATATGCTTAGATGTTAGTTTTCATTAAAACTAGGATTTATACTTGTACATAGAATGGGCCACAAATAAACCTTTATATATGTTTGTGCTTGGATGCCTATTTGTACCCATTAGATGTTCTAGTATAGTCTAGTTTTGATGATTCATGCATTCAAACATGTATTCCTATTTTTGATGTGTTTTCTATGATTAAGTGTTTTCACTTCATGTATATGTCTATTTTGCCAAACCTTAAGATATACATGTATGCCCCTTGAGTCATTTGTTTTTCATGCAAATCTATATTTTGGACTCAATTGTGTTTAGGGATATGTATGTATACTTTTGTTTTGTCAAAACATACATATGCCTTGGAGTTTAATTTGTTATGATGATTTTCGTGTCATTGAGGAAATTTCCTTTAGTAATGAAGATTTAGTTTTTCATGTGTTCATATTTTAAAGGAATTTCAATCGAGCTTGATTGTCCATTTTCATGATGATATGTTTCACACAACACTTGTACACTCACCCTATTTAATGTTTTCTCGTGATTTAGTTTTCATGAGTACAATTTGTGCTATATGGATTTTGAGTGTTTTAATGTCATGTGATTTACATGTGTTTTCATGAAAAATATTTTTGTTATTCCTCACTTGAAGGATTACGTGCTAGTTTTCAAATTTTCATATAACTAGTTCGTATTCTTCAATTTGGTAGAGTTTTTCAAACAAACTATAATTCCAAATCTATTTTTGAAAACCCCTACCATTTATGGGCGGTTGGATGGGAGATCATGCTCATGTATGCTTTATAATGAAAATCATTTTAAACTTGAACATGAAATGGGTGGTAGTTGATATGAGTCATACACTTGATCTTATTGTTGTTTCAATTGGTATCATTGAATTCTTTCAATTGGTATCAATCTTGACATCCTTTTGTATACTCATATATATTTTGTTTTATATATGTATGCTTACACTTCATATAGTATCAATTTCAATTGGTATCTATTTCTTACATACATATATAGATGATTTATTTGTGCTTATTATATCTCTATATCTTGAAGCACAAATTTGGTTATGTTAAGCTTGAGTTTTTCAATTGGTATCCATATACAAGCTTTATCATAATTTTAAGATTGCTAAGCTTAAATTTTTAATGAATATCATGTTTCAATTGATTTAATTTTCAATTGGTATCTTATTTCAAGCCTATGCATATTTTCTTTTGATATTTCATAAAGGGGGAAAAACTCGTATTTTATATTTCAATTGGTATTTGGTTTACCATTGTTTTTGTTTCCCACTCCCGAACTTTATGATATTAAAGTAATTGGTATCATATGCTTACAATGAAAAATATCTATTGGTATCAAGTTTACATTACTTGTTTTCATTTTGATATAAAATGTTATTTTGTTTCAATGCCTTGTTTTATTTCAAATAGGATTTGGCATTTCTCAAAGTTTGTTATTTTCAATTGATATCATATTGACTTTGGTTTTACCCCTTGGAATAATTTATTGCTTCTTTGTTTTGAAGATTTAGGGGAGAAGTATTTGTTTTCATTTTGTTTGTTTTTACCCCTTTGTTGATGATTGACAAAAAGGGGGAGAAGAATTTGTAGTTTATATGCATGGTTGATTTATGCATATGTTTTAGTTGGTTTTCATTAGTAATAATATGTTGGTTTCAATATTATTATTTTATTGGTATCAAGAGCATGTTTCATTGTTTATGTTTTATTTTAATTGGTATCCAGAACATCAATATTATTGTTTTATTGGTATCAAGAGCATGTTTCATTGTTTATGTTTTATTTTAATTGGTATCCAGAACATGTTTATATGTGTTTAAGAATATTCATTGCATATCTTATATGTTTTATTGTTATGCATGAGTTAAGGGGGAGCTTCTTTGAAGCTTTACCTTAATCCATGCATATATAACTCCATGAGTTTTGTCATCATCAAAAAGGGGGAGATTGTTGGCCCAAAGGCCTTCCACTCTAGTTTTGATGATGATTAACTCATGTAGTTATGTGTACTAATAATCTTGAAATGTTTAAGTTTCAGATATTTAACAAGATATTAGTTGGTGAAAGCTTCCACACATCTTTCACAAGGTGATTCAAGAGCCTAAGCATCAAAGATGACATCTAGCACTCATTGGAGTCAAGCTTGGTGAATCACGGTTTGGACCGAGTCAACTTGGAGACGGCGCTCTACAAGAAGACTTAGGTATCCCTAGTTTAGTTTGTGTTTAGATCCTAATTGTAAAGATTAGATTAGTATGATATGCTCAAGTTCACAACACACACGTTTTATGTTTTGACATTGGTTTTCGGTTTTAGGTTTAACCGATCTTGGTTTTCATGAATAGATTTTATATCAAAACAAGTTTACATGGTTTAGTGTATATATCATTTGTTCTATATACATGCATGCTTCTATTGCTTAAACAAACTTAGTTTGATAGTCTACTTCATGAGTTTTATGTTTTGGTAATTCTAACAAAACATATTTTGGAATCAAATACAAAACATGATATTTAATCATGATACTTAAACTTAATATTCCAACATGATATTCATGTGTTTCATACTTTTTGTATTTGGAAGAGTTTTGGACAAAACGTATTTTCTATTCAAAATCCAAGTTTTAGAAAATACAGTTTTTGGTTTTTGGTAAAAATGATTAGACACAAAAATCGTTCATATTGATTGATATTTGAGCTAAACTTTTTACCACATGTTTATATATCAATGCAAAATGATAAAACTATTTTTGGTGATTTTTAGAAAAGATAAAAGAATTTTTAAACATATTTCTAATTGAATTTTCTGTTTCAGGCTTCAACCAAGTCGACTAGTAACCTGACTAGTCGACTAGGGCTGAGGTCGGTCGACCGGGCCGGTCGACCGACGTGCACAAATCTGTGCACGTTTGACAGCTTTGGGACGGTCGACCGGGACGGTCGACCGGACTGAGAGCAGAGCTCTCTATTTGTTTCGGTCGACCGGGCCGGTCGACCGGTAGCTGACAACGGTCAAAAATTGACCGTTGGCCGGTCGACCGGGCGGTCGACCGGCAGGGTAATTCTGGCAGTTCTGCTGCCAACGGCTATTTTTCTGATTAGCCTATAAATACCCTTTTGGCAAGAGTTTTTCTCCAAGATTTTTTGTGCGAATTTTTACATACTCTCTGGTGTTTTTACTATAATCAAAAGAAGTTTTTGAGCTTGAATTGAACAATCCTTTTGGTGTTTTTATTAGGGTTTGGAAAATCAAAGAAAGGGTTTTGGGAAAAGATTTTGATTGAACTTCTCTATCTTAGTTTTAGTTTTTCCCAAGGAATTTTCTTTGTGATTTCTGATTTCCATTCCTTTGGTTTTCTCCACACTTGAGCAAAAATCTACTATCTTTTCTATAGGATATTTGTGTGTGGGAAAAGAGATTGTTTGTGGTTGTTGTTGAACCACCAAGTTGTAAACCCTCTACACTTTGCTTTGTGCTTTTCCCTCTTGGGTTGAGGAGGTTGTTTGTGCAAGTGGTTTGTATCCCTCAAGTTGTGAGGTGATCCTTGCTTGGTTTTGTGCTAATCCCTCGGGTTGTGAGGTGATTGTTTGTAGGCTTGGAGTTGTGCCCCAAGGAGGAGGTTGTGTTTGTAAGGAGAGGAGTTGGGTACTCCTTGTATTATGATTGCCCCAAATCCTCGGTGGAGGTTCCCTTTGTGGGAGTCCTTTGTGGACAAGCTAGTGGACTTAAAATCCTTCTGGGTGAAGGCGGGGATGTAGAGCTGGGTGCTCGAACCTCGAAACATATCTTTGTGTTTACGCTTGTTCATTGACTCTTACTCTCTCTCTCTCTCTTTACTTTGTGCCTTGCATCTATTCATATTGCTCATACATACTTATATGCTTGGCTTGGTTGTGTGCATCTCTTGTTGAAATTGCAAATTAGTTTTTAATTCCTCATTGTGTTGACTAGATTAGCATAATCACCTATTCACCCCCCTCTAGGTGATCTTTCAATTGGTATCAGAGCTAGCGCTCCTGATATTTAGGTTTAACCACCTAGGAGTGAGATCTTGGTTTGCTAATCTTCATTTGCATTTTCATTTGCACACATTTAGTTTGCACTTATGGCTAGCCCTCCTATGTTTGATCATTTTAGACTTGATGCTTGGAAGGCTAATATGACTAAACATTTAAAAGACCTAGGACATCTAGTTTATCAAGCCATTACCATAGAATCCCTCCCAAATAGTAGCAAGCATAAGAAGGCCAATGCATTAGCACTTAGGGCACTTAGAGCATCTCTAAATGAACATTTATTACATGTTTTTGATCGTTATGATTCAGCTTTTGCAGTTTGGAGCATCTTGACTTCTCCCGAGCTTCCAAGGATTATCAACAAGATGAGGAGATCTAAGAGAGAAAAGTTCGAAGAGAAATGCCTCATGGTCCAAGGGAAGAACTCCCTTGAGGTACAATCGGATTCTCAAATAGATGATAGCTCTAGTTCCTATTGTCATGGATGTTTTGAAGTTCAAACTTTAAATATGGAACTTGTTCAAAAGCTTGAGAATTTGTTAGAAAAACATGATTTGTTGAAAGATGATAATCTTGTTTTGAAAAATGAATTAAAGGATTTATGCTCTAATTTTGAATTGGTTTTGCAAGAGAAGGAAGAGATCACTAGTGAACGTGACTCACTAAGATCTCAACTAGACCTTGCCCTTGATGAGATTGAGATTTTAAAAAACAAAAATGATTGTAATGATGTTGTGAAGCACAATGAGGTTTTATCTTCTAAATTGAATTTTGTTTTAAAAGATAACCTTGTTTTGAAAAATAAAATTGATTCAATTACAAAAGAATTGAATTTGGTTTTGAAGAAAAATGAATCTTTGCAAAATGAGATTGATATTCATGTTTGTCATGCTAGTGTAGCTTCTTGTTCTAGCACTCCTATTGCATGCTCCACTTTGTCTTCCACTATTGAAAATGATATAAATATTTTGAAGAAAAGTGTTGAATGTTTGGGCTCCACTTTGAGCCAATGCACATTGAATCATACACGTTTGGAAACCTTGGTTCACAAGAAACAAGATCCATCCTTGCATGCTCATCCTTCACGGCATACACATGCCCATCACGGACACAATCATAACATGTATGCTCATGTGTACACTTGTACACATTGTGGTCGAAAAGGCCATCTTGCTAGATTTTGCTATGATCGTTTACATGTTGAAAATTTAGCAATTAATTTTGTTTGGGTTAGGAGAGATACTAACCCCCGTGGACCCACAAGGAAATGGGTACCAAGATCCACCTCTTAGATTTTTGATGTAGGTGGGAGCTCTCGCATCACTTGAGGGCATTGGTGCCTTGAGGTGGATGCATTCTAAGCTTAAAAGAGAACCATTTGGATGCTTCACTCTCAAGGAGAATTGGTGGGAAGACCACCGGGTTTTGGAGACATGAAAAGTTGCCTCTTCAGTTTTGGTAACAATCCCTTACTCCATTTAGTGTTTACATGCTTTCTAGGTTCATCTTTTATAACATGTTGTGTTTTGTTGTTCATTATGCTTTGTGCCATGTTCATTAGATTAAGGTTGTACATGTTTAGCTACTTGAGCACCCATGCTTCATATGGATCTATATTTAGTGTCTCACCTTTTTTAGACTAACATGTATGCTCTAGATCTAATGCACATGCATTTGCATAATGATCATATGATGTTCTATAACTTTCGTTTTAATGCTTCATGTTTTGACCAGTATGTTTATTGCTATACATGTATTGCAATTTGAAATCACCATTGTTTAGATGAACCCATATTTTGTGTTTTCACAATTGTTTTAATATTATGTATATCTTGATTCTTATAGCATGTGGATTTACATAATGATCATTTTTAGAATATTGTTGATTTATGACTCGTTTTATGCTTAATGATTTGGATATATGCTTAGATGTTAGTTTTCATTAAAACTAGGATTTATACTTGTACATAGAATGGGCCACAAATAAACCTTTATATATGTTTGTGCTTGGATGCCTATTTGTACCCATTAGATGTTCTAGTATAGTCTAGTTTTGATGATTCATGCATTCAAACATGTATTCCTATTTTTGATGTGTTTTCTATGATTAAGTGTTTTCACTTCATGTATATGTCTATTTTGCCAACCTTAAGATATACATGTATGCCCCTTGAGTCATTTGCTTTTCATGCAAATCTATATTTTGGACTCAATTGTGTTTAGGGATATGTATGTATACTTTTGTTTTGTCAAAACATACATATGCCTTGGAGTTTAATTTGTTATGATGATTTTTGTGTCATTGAGGAAATTTCCTTTAGTAATGAAGATTTAGTTTTTCATGTGTTCATATTTTAAAGGAATTTCAATCGAGCTTGATTGTCCATTTTCATGATGATATGTTTCACACAACACTTGTACACTCACCCTATTTAATGTTTTCTCGTGATTTAGTTTTCATGAGTACAATTTGTGCTATATGGATTTTGAGTGTTTTAATGTCATATGATTTACATGTGTTTTCATGAAAAACATTTTTGTTATTCCTCACTTGAAGGATTACGTGCTAGTTTTCAAATTTTCATATAACTAGTTCGTATTCTTCAATTTGGTAGAGTTTTTCAAACAAACTATAATTCCAAATCTATTTTTGAAAACCCCTACCATTTATGGGCGGTTGGATGGGAGATCATGCTCATGTATGCTTTATAATGAATATCATTTTAAACTTGAACATGAAATGGGTGGTAGTTGATATGAGTCATACACTTGATCTTATTGTTGTTTCAATTGGTTTCATTGAATTCTTTCAATTGGTATCAATCTTGACATCCTTTTGTATACTCATATATGTTTTGTTTTATATATGTATGCTTACACTTCATATAGTATCAATTTCAATTGGTATCTATTTCTTACATACATATATAGATGATTTATTTGTGCTTATTATATCCCTATATCTTGAAGCACAAATTTTGGTTATGTTAAGCTTGAGTTTTTCAATTGGTATCCATATACAAGCTTTATCATAATTTTAAGATTGCTAAGCTTGAATTTTTAATGAATATCATGTTTCAATTGATTTAATTTTCAATTGGTATCTTATTTCAAGCCTATGCATATTTTCTTTTGGTATTTCATAAAGGGGAGAAAACTCGTATTTTATATTTCAATTGGTATTTGGTTTACCATTGTTTTTGTTTCCCACTCCCTAACTTTATGATATTAAAGTAATTGGTATCATATGCTTATAATGAAAAATATCTATTGGTATCAAGTTTACATTACTTGTTTTCATTTTGATATAAAATGTTATTTTGTTTCAATGCCTTGTTTTATTTCAAATAGGATTTGGCATTTCTCAAAGTTTGTTATTTTCAATTGATATCATATTGACTTTGGTTTTACCCCTTGGAATAATTTATTGCTTCTTTGTTTTGAAGATTTAGGGGGAGAAGTATTTGTTTTCATTTTGTTTGTTTTTACCCCTTTGTTGATGATTGACAAAAAGGGGAGAAGAATTTGTAGTTTATATGCATGGTTGATTTATGCATATGTTTTAGTTGGTTTTCATTAGTAATAATATGTTGGTTTCAATATTATTGTTTTATTGGTATCAAGAGCATGTTTCATTGTTTATGTTTTATTTTAATTGGTATCCAGAACATCAATATTATTGTTTTATTGGTATCAAGAGCATGTTTCATTGTTTATGTTTTATTTTAATTGGTATCTAGAATATGTTTATATGTGTTTTAGAACATTCATTGCATATCTTATATGTTTTATTGTTATGCATGAGTTAAGGGGGAGCTTCTTTGAAGCTTTACGTTAATCCATGCATATATAACTCCATGAGTTTTGTCATCATCAAAAAGGGGGAGATTGTTGGCCCAAAGGCCTTCCACTCTAGTTTTGTTGATGATTAACTCATGTAGTTATGTGTACTAATAATCTTGAAATGTTTAAGTTTCAGATATTTAACAAGATATTAGTTGGTGAAAGCTTCCACACATCTTTCACAAGGTGATTCAAGAGCCTAAGCATCAAAGATGACATCTAGCACTCATTGGAGTCAAGCTTGGTGAATCACGGTTTGGACTAATTCTTTCCAGGTGTGGGCTTTGATTCAAGAGCCTAAGCATCAAACTTTTTAGCCGACTTTTCAGCTATCTCAGCTTGTTCGACCAATTCTTTCCAGGTGTGGGCTTTGACAGCCCCCATGCGAACTTCTACCTGGTCCAAGAAGTTGTGTCTGCATGTCTGTAAGAGCATGGGTAATGGCATCCCTGCTGGGCGCATCAAAAACAAGTTTCTGAATCGCTCAATGTAGTCACGGACAGATTCGCCCTTCTTCTGCACGGTGGAGAGGAGCTTGTCCATGGTTACCTCGGTATCGTCCTCATAGAAGCGAGAGAGGAATCAGGTTTCCAGGTCGATCCAGGAATTGACAGAGCCCGGAGGGAGACTTCGGAACCAGTCAAATGCCACCCCTTTAAGGTGCCAATGAACAGCCTGGCCATGATGGCGTCGTTGCCTATAACATTACCAGTCTGAGACCGGAAATAGTAGATGTGCTGATTTGGTGAACTTTTACCATCATACGTATGCAACGTTGGTGGTTTGAACTTCGGTGGGTATGGTACTGAATCCCACTCCAATGGGTAAGGACGGACTGTCCCCACTTTCTTCAACTCATCCCTTTGAGATAGGGATGCAATTTGAGCTTGGAGGCCCTTAAGGACTTCAGCGTCTAAAGAAGAACCCTCCTTGGATTTCTCCGTCTTTGGCTGGTCATTGCTAAAATGTTCCTTCTCGTCGTGATTGCTCCCGGCATCATTGTTATTACGGTTACTGAGGAGTTGAGCGAGCATCTGTTGAATGTTGTCCAGAGCCTCTTGCTGAGTCTTGGAAGTTTGCTCCTAAGCTTCCAAACGTCGACGAAGGTCGTCGTTAGCATTATCAGCCATAATGACTGATGCTCTGTCTGTTCGTACTGAACTGACTGTCGCCGAAGAAGCATACCCGCTATCTTCATCTTCTTCATCAGATGACTGGATTGATCCTCTCCTTGGTATAGGCAAAGCTAATGCCGTTGAGGAAAAAGGTTGTTCATAACTGTAGGGTATCGCCACCCGAGATCTGGTGTTTCGGAAAACACCCTCTTCATGCACCAAGACTTCGCCTAAGCCAGGGCTGTAATCTGGATCTGGGGAGCTGTAGGGAGTGTCATCAGATGCTTGTCTTCCCCTGCGTAACTCTCGTCCTCGTCCGGTCATGTTGACGGATGCGAAGGGTAGATCTCGCGAGACGCTCCTTTTATGATGTTTCACCGGGGCCTGTACCGATAGTCAATCAAAAACTGATCGTCGTCGTGGATGAGTGGCGGAGATTGGTCCCAGCCGGCAATGGACCGAGTGGACTGTCACCAGCTGACATCCCACTTGTTGACAACAGAAGGAAGAGGTTTGTTTATTTGTCAATAATTCTTGCAGATCAGACCCACTTGGGTCTAAACAATCCAGCACAGAGGCTCTTTTGGATCGTATATAGGACGATGTCCTGCTCCTTTTATCCCTGCAGAAGGGATTAGCACAGAATAGTGCTTCGGTTCTAGCTTCGCCACCAGGCGCGAGCTTAGCGCTTGACGAACCAGAGGGCGGAGCACGCTGTGGTGCTTTACCCGCTATGCTGCTGCGAAGGCAACTAGCCTTAGATGGTACTTTGGCTCTAGCTTCGCGGTCGTGAACCCTGCGCGTACGCTGTGGTACAGTAGCTTCGCGATTAGCAGTATTGCTGGAGCAGATAGGCATCTTGCCTTTTTCTTCGCGAGAGAGGCGCGGTTTTGGCGTAGTTACGACTGAGGCTTCGGCCAGAGACTTCTGTTTAGGCCTCCACATCCGCTTTGGCAGAGGATACTTAGGTTCGCAAGGAACCTGATTAGCCACACGCGAGGCTGAAGGGTGTTGGCAGAATTCTACTTCTGGTTTCTGCTTCGAAACCTTGGTCATTGAGACCTTTCTATGCTTCCGTGCTCGAAGCATTAGACCACCCCTAGAGAGGACTTCTTCAAATCTTCCTTGGTCGAATTGAACGTTCTCAAAAGTGAAGGACTTGGACTGCAGGCGTGCTTCCTTGTTGCGCCAGAGAACCGCAGTAGGTTCGCAGAGAACCTTTTCTGTCTCCGCAGAGACTTTCCTTGAAGATTTAGCCAGAGAGGCTCTGGCTGCACCGGCTTTTTTGAATTCAGAGTTAGACCCGAAGGTCTGTTCGTCGCATTGCGACACTTGATTCTCGGCAGTGGAGAATTTCGTCCCCAGCGGAGTCGCCATCTTGTTTTCCATATAATTTGCAAAGGGAAAAACTTACAATAAAAAGAGTTGAGGAGCTAAATTACAAGTAACACAAAAGATTACAAGTAGATCTCCTCAGAGATTCTGGAGAAGTGTGCCGATAGGAGTCTGGTCAGCGCGCGACCACTTTGTTCCTTTGACGATGCGAGCGATGAGATTCCCTTCTCGCCTGGTTCGGGGAATCAGAGAATAGAGGGTTGGTAGAACCCTCTTGCTACTTCTCAAAACTGCCTTCAATTAGGAATACCTTCTCGCCTGGTTCCGGAAATTCCTTGAGAAGAAGGTATTAGGGTATCAGCACCCTGATTAGAGAAGCAATTCTCTAAAAGGTCTCTGAATTCAAGAACGCACGGTGCTTTTTGAAGAAGTCTCTGCTTGTGGAGTCTTCTCTCTCTTGTGTGCATGCGCGGCCCCTCTTCCTTGTAGCCCTGGTGGGCTATTTATAAGGAGAGCAAGGGTATAATCGTCCCTTAAAAATATAGAAACAGATTGAATCAAATCTGTTTAAATCTGGAAAGTAGCCTTGCTGCGATGCTAGGATCAGCTTCTGCGAAGCTAGAAATGGCAGGTCGGTTGATCCTCTTGATCTGTTTTGATCCTTTCCATATCGTTGGAGGATTTTCCCTGATCTTCTTACTCGTTTTAGAAGAGTCAAGAGATTGTGGCAATCAACTGCCAAATTTGATCTCCGATTTGATCTTAATGGGATTTGATCTTGATCCTGATTAGATTTGATCTAATCTGGAGATTTGATTGGTCAAAGGTTGACCAGCAGCGGCGCTGCCCGCTTTGAACTCTCAGCGGAGCTGGAGGCAATTTCTGGCAAAGTCAGAACAAAGCTCTTCGGTGGAGCTAGAAATCATCTGTGGTGAGGCTACCATATACCCTTTATGCGCAGTTGTGTATGGCTTCAGAGCGAAGCTGACTTCCTCTGGCGAAGCTATAAGTAAGCTTCCTGGCGAGGCTTTGGATGGCTTCAAGGCGAAGTTGGATGATTTTAGCATCTCAAGCGAGGCTATCCCCTTGGGCTCATGTGATGCTAAGTGGTAGCATCTTAGACCTGCTGAGGTCTGTTCAGAAACAATCCGGGTTCACTGTCTGCTTGCTGGATCAGTGGAGTCCAAGTTGCTTCCCTGTCCCTCGGAGATGGGTGAAAACTGGTCTTCAGCTCGTCTGTCACTTGTCTTTTGTAAATGTCAACAAGTTTAGACATTGTTCGGACCAATAAGAATCTTGTCTTTTTTAAGTGTCAACAGCAGACAGAGTAACACAGCTCTGTCGACCAAAATCTCAAAGAGATTGTAGGCAAAGGTTAACTTGTACACAGCAAGTTAAACTCTCTTTTTCTCTTCCAAAATCCGACCCTTTCTCCATAGCAGCGGGGCTATTTATAGAGGTTTCAGGGGCGTACGTGCCTCCTAAAAACACTCCATAATGGGGGTTAACTTTTCCCGTTATGTGGGCCGTGATTGACCCTATAAACGGGACGGTTACAACTGAGACGCGGGTGTCAACCCACGCGCCTTGGTGCTGCTGAGACGCGGGTTTCGACCCTCGCGCCTTGGGGCTGCTGAGACGCGGGTTTCGACCCTCGCGCCTTGGTGCTGCCGTGCGGCCTGCGTCTGGAGTTTGGGACTCTGCTTTTGACGACTTGTCTTAATGATTTTTAGACAGCCTACAGAACCCCCTCCAAAGTTTTCGATATTCCGCAGTTAGCTGGGACAGATTTCGAAATACTTTTGACTCTAGCTGAATCCACTCTTATGATTGGACTGACAATGTTCCGGGCTTGATCTTGTTTGGAGTATGGCCTTCTTGAGTGTACTGTGAAACTCTTTGAAGTCGCCAAAACTGATCGCGTGAAGTGTCTAGATACACAGTCTAAACCTCCCCGATGCTTTGAGTTTTGTCGTTGGTGTACTTTAAACCAGGGGTGGACAGTCGTCTGCTTGTGCCTGTGTACTGTTGAACTGAATTGCAGAAGCAAGGACTGAACGCCAGTTCTGTGGATGCAGGGATAGTACTGCTTTAAAGACGCGCCTCTTATAGGGGTGCATCTTTTGGGATGAAGACGCGACTGTTATTCCATGAGGTAGACGCGGCTTTGGTTGGATTGAAAGGGTGCGTCCATCGAAGGGACGCATCTTTAGAAATGAAGACGCGACTCTTGGATGCGAATCCGTGCCATGAGCACGCTGCCACGTGTCCCGTAGATTTGAGGGGACATCTACTTTTTGGCGTGCGAACTTCACGCTGCATTTAAAGCGATGTCCACGCGTCAGGCAGTGATTAGGCGTCGAGTCAAGCGCCGCGTATCTTTGCGAATCACCGTGCCTATAAAGGGCAACAGTCTTTTAAGAGTCATCATTAGACTCTCCTTCGTCTTCGTGTGCATCTGTTAGGGTTTTGAGAAAGGAACTTCCTTTGTTCTCTTTACTTCACCTAACACCGGATCTTTGATTCGCAATGGCACCAAAGGCCAAGCAAACTGCTTCATCTTCATGGGCGGTCGTCGCTGAGACTCAAAGGGGCGGTTCCTCCATGCAGGAAGCCCCTATTTCAGGTATAAAGCCATCGGACTTGATTTCCACCATTAAAAGGGTTTATAGAGTTCTTTGAACTCTTGGACTCCTCTTTTAAATTGACCCGCCAACGTGGGCTCGAGCCCATGTTTGATCTTCAGACGCGGCCCTTGAGTCGATAAACAAGGCGCAAGTTTGATGACCCTTGCTGCTTTTATCTGCTCGAATCTGCGTTTGTTTGTTGAACACAGGGCCCCAGTGAGCCTTGCGTTTCAGGTTCAACACTTAGAATGTTTCTAAGTATGAAAGATTCGGACGTAGATTTCTTATGACTCTTGCGTCTTGTGAAATCAGACGTTGGTCCTCATGAATCTTGCGTCTGAGTCCAAGTACTTAGAGATTTTTCATAAGTCTTGAATTTTCAAATCGCGGCTCCATGCTAGCCTCGCGATCTTCGGGTCTGGACGCAGATTTTGATGATTTTCGCGTCTGGGTTGACTCCTGCGTTTGAGTTGTGGATACTTAATCAATTTCTTTTCTGATCGAGTATTATCCTCTTTTGCAGTGCGATATTCCGCCGATCCTCTCTCCAAAAAGTGTCACTTCGGGCACGTAGGTGGTGCTGACCGCAACTTAACCTTCGTGTTGCAAAGGACTGCTCCTGTGACTGCTGACAAGCCGAAGGAGCGAAGTGAGAGGCTCTGCAAGGTCGACATGGCGACATTCTGGGAACTTATGACTGACGCAGAATTTAAGACGGATTCGCGCATTCCATTGAAGAAACTCGTCTTCTTCTTTGGGGACAATATTGGCGAGGGTGGTTACGTCTTGCATGATGGCGATTACAAGTGGCTCCGCCAGATAGGGGGTAGGAAATTCTTTCTTCCAAATATGGAGAGAATGTATCCCCTATTCTACCTTCAGCACATGTCTGTCCCTCGGGCAATGGAATGGGATCTTGCCCGATCTGTTCCCGGTGTCTCGCTCGGCATCCTGGGTGCCAAGAAGGTACACACTGCTGGTCATGGAAGGGAAGTTTTTAGCTTGTTTCCTGGGTTGCTCAGGTCTGATTACCCAGTAGGGGAAACCCCTCAGCTCGGCACTACCTTTATTAATCAATTCATGAAGGTAGGGGTGATTTTCCCACTGACTTCCGCCCGCTCGGGTGGATTCATTCCACTGACAAGTACTGGTGGGGCAAGATGGTGAGCTTTGTCCTCACCGAACTCGGAGGTCTATTGGACCAGGTGGGACTATACCAAGCAGTCAGGGCTGTGCAATATGGCATCCCACAGAATTCCCAAAATTTCTTTGGGATCCTGGAGCATTACAACCCTATGACGGGGACGTTCTTCACCCCGGTTGGAGAAATGGGGCTCGCCCTGCATGAATTATATGAAGTCTCGGGGCTGGTAATGGGAGATGCTCCTTATGAGGAATACGTCCCCACCTCTGAGGAGCTTCATCTCTTGAAGAAAGAGTGCCCTCGTGTATATGAGACCTACTGGGAAGTGCTATGTCATTTCCACATCTGCGGCCAAATAACCTCCTGGAGGACTAGGAGAGTCAAGCAGCTGTCTTGGGCGAGCTACTTGTTTAATGGTATCACTGAGAAAGACCACTTAGTGACCAGCCTGGCTCCCAGCTCTGACGAAGAAATCGCCGAAAGGATCGATGCCTCTGTAAGTTCTTATACCACAGAGTCGAACGAAGACACTTTCAAACCTGACACGGTTTTTGAAAGTTTCCATCACCAGGCCCAGGTCCTTATTTCTAACCGGGCACTACTGGCGGGTTTCCTCATGCTGTGGTTGAAACGCTGTGTGGTGCCGACACTGCCGCATGAGGTGATTGTTGCCGACGTGGTGTATCCAGCGATGCTGCTGGCCTATGGTAGGTCCATAGCCCTTCTTTCGGCAATGGTGGCCGGTATCCAAAGCGAATTACGGGCTCTGACTCAGAACCTGTGTAGGGTGGAGGCCATTGTCGACTCCCAAGGTAACCCGGAGGCCGATTCAGAGGGAAGGCCGAGAGTGAAGACCCCTAACCCTCGGATCGAGCTTCCCTACACGTACTTAATGGCTTGGTACGTGATGCACTGCCCCTCGCTGATGACGCCAGTGTCTCGGTCCGAGGGGTTTGTCCCCTTTGTGCAGCGGCTGGAGAGCTCGAGTTGGTCCCACAACTATATGTTCTTCGTTCGGAAAGTGCATCCTGAACGCTTCAAATTACCATCTCAACCGCTGCTTCCCCGAGATTACAGATGCTGCTTATGGGGATAAGTTTGCTGACATTGTGGGTCCGGACGATTTCACGAGGCTGCCATCGGAAGTCTTCTGGTGGCTTATCAATATCCGGCCTGGGTATCTGCTCTTCCGGCAAGGGAACTCGTGCACGATCGAGCCTTATATGCCGAATCGTTTTGCCTGACAGTTCGGGTATGACCAACTATATGTCGGCAATCCTAAAGCTCAGCTTGCCTTCAGCGGAAATCTGTTTGAAGGGGCTCGGGCTTGGTATTACAGCGTGGCTTAGGGGACACAGGCTCTTTTCCGTCTACCTCATAAGACGCCAAACTGTTACGCAAGTCTTAGCTTCTGCACCTGGTACTTCCAGGCTAGTAAGATGCCTGGCTACTCAATGGAGCGTTCATGCATTAAGAGCATTAATGCGTCCTATGAGGAGAAAGTAGCGTCCAACAAGCGCTCGCGAGGCATCGATGAATATCGAGCGGCTCAGAGGGAGGCCAGAGGGGAAACACAGGGAGAACCGAGAGCGGCAGCACCCAGGGAGCAGTATGCCAGAAGGCGTCGACAGGCAGTGCATAAACGTCCCCATGGCGTTACTCTCCGAGCTGAGCCTGCCTCTACTTCCACAGCTGAGCCTGCCTCGAAGAAGGCCAGGAAAGACTTGGCGGCTGAAGAGACCATCCCTTCCGGCATTGAAGAGCAGAGGGAAGAGGAGGAGGAGGAAGACGACGCCCCCCTTGTTCGTTCTCATGGGTTGCGCAGCAGGGGCCCCGTAATTTTAGAGGAAGGGGAACTTGTTGATGAACCCATCGCAACTGATGAGGCCGAGCAGCTCAAGGTTGCCCTGATGGGCAGCGATGATGTTGAGATTCCGGGGGTCTCAACTCAACCAGGGTCTTCTTCGGCTCATGAAAGGAGAGATGAGGCACAACAGCCTGGGTCTCCTGGTGTATTAATCTCCAGCTCGCGAGCAGTTGACCCCAACCCCACTACTGGGGTATTTAGTGGCAAGGCCTCAATTGCCGAGGCTTCTTGCGTTGAACTATCGTCTTCATCATCCGGAGAGGACGAATACGATTCAGGCGATGAAGTCAATTTTGGCGATGAACCCGCTCTTCCAGATCCGAGCAAATTCTCACATATCTCGGAGGAAGAAATACAAGGGCGTGACCCCGTGACGGTGTCGCCAATAGCGACAATTGCTCCTGCTGAAGGTACTCTTGTTGTCTTGTTGACCCGGTTTCCCTTTTTAGGAAAAAAAGGTTCTGACATTTTCCCTTTATGCTGCAGGGTTGGCCGTGGACAGCGAGGCTGCAACTTCCTCCCACATCGAGGAGATGATACAGGAGCTGGCCTAACAGGAGGGTGTTGAGGCTGCTGCTGAGATGCCTCAAGAGAGAGTAATTATTGAGGTCGGGGAGACCTCAACCTTGCAAGATTTGGCCAGGGATCTACCGTCTTTGGATCCTCGTCTTGGTAAGGAAATATTGATGTTTTGAATATTTTCCTTTATTGTCATGACTGGCGTTTTGGTGGTCTGCATAGAGTGCTGAGGAAGCTCAGGCAGAGGACTTGGCAGTCAGCGTCGACTCAGCAGGGGCAGCCAGCGTCGACCCAGCAGGCAGCACAATTCAACCCTCGACCGAGTGTTCCGAAGAAGCCAGGTTCGTTGCTACTTCAGTCGTCATGGAGGCTGCTACGACAGTCGTAACTGTGCCAGAAGTACCGGCAACCATCTCAGCTTCTACCGCGCCTGTTGTTGACCCTACTTCTGCACGGGACGAGTTGATTCCCATCTCTTGCCCTGTGATAGAAAGAGGATCTGGGAGTACATCAGTAGAGTTCTCCCCAGCCAATGATATCATGGAGGAACTGGCACGTCAAATGGTGCAGCAGTTCTTTGCTTCCATGCGATCGTGTATTGACCTCATCCTCTCTGGGGGCAGTTCTTTCGAATTTGCCCGAGTGCTTCTCGAGAATTTGATTGGGAACATCAGTCATACTGGAGGTCCTTCGCAGGCTAGGGCATGCCTGATGCTGGTGGAGCAGTTGGGAAGTGACTTGAAAGAGCTCAAGTCTTTGAAAGATGCTGGCTCAGTACACGAGGCTCAGGCGACCCTGAATAGGCTTCTGGCTGCTCAAGAATAAGAGCGAAAGGAGATAGAGGAAAGGATAGCTGAAGAGACCCATCATCTCCAACATTTTCAGGCGGACCATCAAAGGCTGACCGGCGATTCAAGGGAATCTAACCTCGTCATGCAAAGCGCGGAGCAGGTTATTATCAGTGCTCGGGCCACCATAGCCAAGGCGGAAGCCTTGATTGCAATCAACGAGCATAAGCTTGCTAGGCTGCCAAGACGCAAGTTGAAGAAAACCTTTCTGCTCATTCCTCCAAGTTGGAATCCCTACGAGTGCAACTGGCTGCGAGGAGATTTTTGTCCGAGGAGGAGCTGCGGGTCCAAGCCCTCATGGAGGCTGAGAAAGCACGTCAGCACAAGATACATCGCCTCCGAGAACAAATCCGTTCTTTGGCTAATCAAGATTATTAGCCTTCTCTTTCTTCTCTCTCTCCTTTTTTTTGTTTTTGTAAAGAAGAGAGCACTCTATTCATCATGAGTGTTTGTATTACTTTTATCATTTTTGGCTTAAATAATAAAAGTCTTTGGGATTTCACTCCACCTTCATTGTTCCGCTATGGATGAGTCCAATTTCTTAGCTGCACTCTTTGGTTATGATCTTTGACTGACTCTGAGTAAACTCAGGCTGAACTGAGTTGGCCAAACACAGCCCTGATTTTGTAGTGGAGACGCAGTCCCAGGAAACGCGACTCTGACCTGCAAATTGAAATGCGGTTCAGGTTTGTGCCAAGGACGCGGCTTTGGTTATGAAGGGTGCTCCCTGAACGCAACCCTTAACTCTGTCCAATTACAGAATTCAAGATGTCGTGAAGACGCGGTCTTATGGTCCTCAAAACTGACGCATAGATATGAGGACGCGACACTGGGTCTTTGACCTGGTGCAAACTCAAATTATAGTGAGTTTATGGTAGGAACACCATTATCATCTCGCCATGTAGATGTAGCCCCAAGATACTTGTGAATGCGATAGGCCTTCTCCATTGAGGGCACAAGTCTCAGGACGCAGCTTTCTACTTTTATATGATTGCAGAGTGCGACCCCCAGAATGGGTCCCTTTTGCTGTGAGGGGATGCAGCTTTGAATTACTCTGAGAGACGCGGCTGCAGTTCTCTTGGCTGGAATGAAAAGAGGACGCTGAAAGGGACGCAAGTTCCTGGACGCGGCTCTCGGGCCTGCGTTTGGTGCAACTTCCCAGGCGTTATATGCAACTTGTCATAAAGATTTTGTTGGATCTTTAAATGTCAAATCGACATTGACGATTGGGAACTCGTACCATCCGATGTTTCCCGAAGCGGCAGTCCACGCGTCAGCCCTTCATTGGGCTTAGGCATTAATGCCTTTAAATGCCAGATCGGCACTGGCGGTTGGAGACTCGCGTCTTCGATGCTTCCCGAAGCGACAATCCACGCGTCAGCCTTTTATTGGGCTTTGACATTTGTGTGGGAATTAAGGCTGACAGTTCGGATTAGCGAGCCATTAATTACAGGCTTTATGGGTTGCCTATAAATAGGCCTCACCCTCTCCTTTTATCAGTCCATTACTTAGACTGCTTTCCTTTGAGAGCGAGTGCTCTGAAGGATTCCACCTTCTCCCTTCAAGGGCTTTATCTGGGGCTTGCCTCCATGGACGATGATCACCCAGAGCTTTCATGCTTCTGCATAATCTCTCCAGAAGATTATCACTGTTAAGTGATTTCAAGATCGAGAAGCGTCTCTTTGAGCACCTTTTACGTTCGCGCTTTGATGCAAAAAGTTCAACCTTTAATGGGGGTTGCTGCGGGTATGACTTCCTGGTCTGCCATGAAATTTTCAGCCTTCACTGGGTTATAGCTTTGCTATCTCTTCAAGAGATTCATCTTCTTGACCTTCTTCTGAAGTCTGGTTGGTGCGTTCACCTTTTGGGAGTTGCGCCATTCAGAAAACTCTGACTCAAAATTCTTCTGGACGCGAGTGTGATGGACTTTTGCACCTGGACTGCGAGCTTTACATACAGAGCTCGCGTCTAAGGCTGTCGACTTGAAGAATTCTAACCTAGGTCGAAAGTTTCAGGCCTAAATTTTGCAACCCCTGTTTGTCGAACAGGGAGACGGCAATTTTCGCGTCTGATTCTTTTTGCGCCTCATACCTTAGACGCGGATGCAAAATCAGACTGCGTTTGAATTCTGTGTGTATCACAGCTTTGATCGTGTCTGTTTCTGCCGCCGCAGAAGTTCAGCTCATTGCGCGGGTCATTCCTGCGTCTTAAGCTTTCAGCAATAGCTGCGTCTGTCACTTAGCTTTTCTGTTGAAGTATACTAAGCTTCAGATCTTCTAACTTTTACTTTCTGCAGGTAGGCTTAATCATCCTTTTTCATATTCTCTAGGCCCTTGGGAGAATATATCGGCCAGCGAGCTTGGTCGATGGTCGACCACAGGAGAAGAAGTCATGGGCCCTGACCCTCACCAAGATATCTTTCGATTCAATGCACCAGTCATGCTTCTGGGCCTGCCATGGTCACAATGGGTATGGCGGGGGATATAGTGGTGGGTATGTTCTTGGATTCTCCCTCCACCTACCCCAGAAGTGACATCGATGAGAACTCCATGCTCATTGGATGACTTTCTGGTGGTGGAGATGTTCATCAACGAAGGATCATGCCCCGCCGCTTCGGATGGTCAGGTGGAATCAGAAGATTCTGCTGCCTTTCGACCTCAAGAACCACCATTGTTCCTGGTTAACGATGAGCTTTTTCGATGTTTACATCATGCATCGTGGTGCAACCAGCTTCCGATCGTCGCCACAGTGTTCAATTCTACTTTGGCGCCTTTCCAAACATCTTGTACTTGGAATTGTGAGCAGCTTCAAGAAGTGAGTGCAACCTTTGAGAGAGAGAGGGACTCGTTTGTACTCCTTTATCTGTAACACTCAATCTTATTGAATAAGAGAGCGTTTTGTATCACTTTCATATGACTGGATATAAATAAAAGTGACACTTTTCTTTTTGTCTCCTATTGTCTTGAAACTTTTTTTTTAGTCAGACGAATAGAAACAAAAATCTTTGACTTGTTAAAATTATGATGATAATCTTAACGAGTCAAATTTTGTAGAGAGAGATCCTATTTCAGGAACTCAGCAATGCTGTCAGAGGTGTGATATTAACTTAACAGAGATAAGATAACTTTTGTGGACCTGCCAATCTATAACGGAGAATGACAAGCTGAATTTGTACCCCCAGGGAGGATGAACTTTTATCAGAGGTTTGGGATTAACTTGATTAAGATCAGCTGGGGAGTTAATGAAGACATTGTTAACGATGTAATGTTAACCTAACAATATTTTTAAGTAGGCTTGTTATTCTGTTGACGAGAATAACAAGTTAGACTAGATTCGTGGGGAATCTAGGAAATCTTTACTGTTAGAGGTGTGATATTAACTTAACGGGTTGAATGTAGTCTTGTCAGAAGTGTGATGTTAACTTGACAAGAATGTGAGTCAGAGGTATGATATTAACTTAACTCAGAAGCCTTTCAGTTTTATTTGGGAAAACTGAAAGTATCACTGTCATAGGTGTAATGTTTAACTTGGCAGTGAGGGTAATGCTAGAGGTGTAGTTTTGAACTTGGCATTAGTCATCTCGACTTTAACAAGAAAGTCCGAGGGAAAGTCATGGCCTTAAGTGTATTGTTGAACTTAGCAATGACTTGGATGCTAGAGGTGTAGTGTTAAACTTAGCATCGTTCATTTCAGCTTCGATATGGAAGTCTGAGGGAAAATGACTGTCAGAGATTTAATATTGAACTTGGCAGCAACTTGATTACTGTTAGAAGTGTAATGTTGAACTTAACAGTAATTTGTCAGAGGTGTGATATTAACTTGACAAAAATTGGTTTGCGATACGAGCAATTTGAGGGCCTGCCATTCTATTGATGAGAATTGACAAGTGAAGTTTAAAGTGCCAGAGGTATAGTGTTAACTTGGTAATTTGAATTTGCGAAATGAGCAATTTTGAAGACTTGTCATTCTATTGATGAGAATTGACAAGTGAAGTTTGAAGTGCCAGAGGTATAATGTTAACTTGGCAATCTGGATTTGCGATATGAGCAATTTTGAAGACTTATCATTCTATTGATGAGAATTGACAAGTGAAGTTTGAAGTGCCAGAGGTATAGTGTTAACTTGGCAATCTGGATTTGCGATATGAGCAATTTTGAAGACTTGTCATTCTATTGATGAGAATTGACAAGTGTAGTTTAAAGTGCCAGAGGTATAGTGTTAACTTGGCAATCTTGAAAGCTTACTACTCCATATAGAGTTGATAAGTAAGGTTTGTACTCGATATGGAGTATTGAAAATTTTCATTACCAGAGGTATAGTGTTAACGTAGCAATGATTGAATTTTGTAGACCTACCATTCTGTGTATGAGAATTGGTAAGGGATTTTGGAGGAGAGGATGGAACTAAGTCCACTTAGGATTTTTAGCAAATCCTCAGCTATCAACGGATTTGAGGTGCCTTTACCAACTACCGTTTGAGTTGGGCTAGCCATGCTATTCCCCTCAGCATGATGAGTTATCGAAGAGTTATGTTGGGCTTAGAAGCCAACATTTTCCTCTATCCTTAACCGTCGGAGGCGTTGGATGTTAACGAAGATGGGAACATTAGAACCCAGGGTTTTTAGCAAACCCTCAGGTGTCAACGGATTTGAGGTACCTTTACCAACTACCGTTTGAGCTGGGCTAGCCATGCTATTCCCGTCAGCATGATGAGTTGTCGAAGAGTTATGTTGGGCTTAGAAGCCAACATTTTCTTCTATCCTTAGCCGTCGGAGGCGTCGGATGTTAATGAAGAAGCTCTTCTTGATTTGATCAGAGGTGTACTTTTAACTTGATCAGAGGAGGAGTACTATTAAGGATAGTACTTCTTCAAGAATCTGTCATTGATCGACATCATGAGTGTATCGCCATTTGAGGTTATGAGGCAATATGATCCATTTGAGTAGACTGACTCTACTACAAATGGTCCTTCCCATTTGGGCTGGAATTTTCCTTTTGTCTTATGCGTCATCACCATGGGTCTTCTGACAGCTAAGACAAGATCGCCTTTCTTGAAAGTGCGTACTTTAACTTTCTTGTTGAAGGCTCTGATAATCTGAGCTTGGTAGAGCTCGATCTGTTGTTGGGCCTGCAGACGTTTGTCATCTAAGGCTTCCAATTCTTGGAGTCATTGACGATGCTTCTCCTCATTTGTCATCTCTGCTGTTAGGGCGACGCGTAGAGATGGAATTTGGATTTTCAGTGGAAGCACGGCTTCACACCCATATACCAAAGAGAATGGCGTAGCTTTAGTTGGGGTTCGAACAGTTGTGCGATAAGCCTGATTATAGTTCATTTTTGCATCATCTTCCACCTCTATACTATGCATAATATCAATAAAAATCTGTTTTTTACTCTTTTTCTCTCTATTTTTGCAGGTCCATATTTTAATGGAGAGAGGCCCACAAATCCATGCAATTATCAAGAATAAAAGGGGATTAATTCAAAGCCCAAAAAGAAGCCCAAGAGTTGAGCCCAGGATCTGGAATCACCCACGCATCCAGTCAGCATTCTAGAAGATCCACGTGGCCAACAACCTGCAACAAACTCGCAACAGAAATCGTTGGCGCAACGGCCAAGATTCTGCCGCGGAAACGCGGCTCTGGCCGCGGATCCGCGGCAGTTATCTGGCCGTTGAGCCAGCGATTGATCCCCAGCTGTCTGATTCTGCAGCCTTCTTCTCCTGAGGCCTATAAATAGACCATCAGGGCCAGTGCAAAAAGAGAGGAGAGAATAGAGGAAAGAGCTTGTAATTTGTAGGATTTTCTCTAGGTTTTATTGCTCTTAGTCTTCTTCTTCCTCCTAGAAATTCTGCAAGAGAGAGATAGTGAGAGAGTGAAAGCTTGTACTCAAGGTGTGACAACTTGGAGCAAGGATTAATCAAATCTACTTTCTCTTCTTTTACAATTTCTAGCACTTTTCATTACTTGCTTTATTTCATTCAAGCTTTACTTTCATAGCATGATGTCTTGTTGTTTTCTCTTTATTGCAATGGATAGCTAACTTCTTCTAACATGACTAGCTAACAACTAATCTTGCTAACTTCTAACTCTTGGGTAAATGCTAATTCTTAATCTTGCAAATGTTGAGTCTTTTTCATCCCCGATGGGTTACTTTCATTCTTGGCAATCTCTTGTTGTAATTCTCCATATGATTCATGTGTGCCTCATTTAGAGCCTTGTCTTAGAACAAGTGCCTTGATGGAACATGGAGATGGAACACCAAACATATGCTATTTGTTGTACAACTTTCTTACTTCAATGCTAACTTGTCGTATGGCCTTGAATGTCTAATTAATTTTGTATCTTCTTCCTTAGCATCCCTTGAGTGACACTTCCCGATTCCACCATGAAATTCTATCTTGAGAGCCGATGAAATCAATGAGGCTACAAGACAAGTCCAAGATGATCACCCATCCATCAAAGGGGAAAGTAACTTGACCAACAAGCAAGACAAACACTTGCCGATGAATCAACATGAGGCATGCTTCACCCTAACGGAGATCAGTAAGTTAGCAAGTTAGTAAGGTTAGCTAGTCATGGCTTTTTCCATTCTAAAAGTCTTTTGCAAGTTTTCTCTACTTTAGTTTTCTTCCTAAAGCAATTCTTGTTTTCAAATTCTTTTCATTCTCTTTTCATCGTTTTTACTTTCATGTACAAAACCACAACCAATTCTTTCACCTATTTTTCCATGTCTTTTTCATTCTTTTGAAACAAAGAAGAACTTTCGTTTGTCTTTCTTCAACATCAAACCGTAAAGCTTCCATCGTGAGCTCTCCTTGTGGATTCGACCCGTATAGCTTATGCTACTACGGTGATTTGGAATGGAGTACATTACACATTGTGAATACACTTCGGAGTGATTAAGCACCTAAGGTTGACTCTAAACCTTCTCTCTTTTGTTGAATATCTGTGCGGATTCTACTCCACTATTCCTTTTCCCTATCAAATTTTTGGCGCCGTTGCCGGGGAGAGCAATGGTTTTGATTCAATTGAAGAACTAAACGAACTTTCTTCTCTGTTGCAGGTTACAGGTGAAGAAACAAGAAAACTAGCATTGCAGTGACATATAAGTGGCCCTGGGCCTCTGCTCTAGAAAGCAGAGACCAATTGCCCTCTGATTTGCCGCGATTCCACGGCCAAAAGCCGTGGATCCGCGGCAAAGAGGAGTGAACTACTAACAGTTTTCTGCAGGGTTGCTTGCTCTGCAAAAATACAGCTTCTGCAGTACTTAATTCTTGTATGCTTCACAATATTTCTGCTAATAATCAACAGTAAAATATTGGTTGCAAAGTTAAAAATTGATTAGACGTTTGCATTTCTAGGCACGTGTCTTTTCAATTCATTTACTTTACTGTTGAAGAGTGCTGGAGCAAGGTACGTGCGCATTGCATTTTGACTAGGACTCACTTCTTGGTTGATTTATATCGCTTTGAGTGAACCTTGTTTGCTTATACTGTACACTTGCACCAAACTGATTTTAAGGGCATCACCCCATAAATAAGATAAGGTGGGGGATTTCATCACCCTTTCCTTGGCACAAAAATCATTTTCCAAGCACTCACAATCTCAAGCTTGTAATAAAATCTGATAGACGTTGGCCCTAGGACATCCGGACTCAGTAGGAGATCGGCTGAAGTTGGAAGTTATTTTTTTTTAGTCATACTCCAGTCAAATCAGTGTCTAAGGCAGGGGATTAAGATGTTAAGCCTCGAAGATATCGTGATTTGGCGTAATTAAGGCCTGTTGCTTACGCACGGATACCTCTCACCGTATTTTGCCCCTACCTGGCTGATTAGCTGTGGTCTGATTCAAGCAACAACCTTCTTTGGTTCATCGAACAGTTAGGAGTCATCTAGGTCCAGGTATCCTAGATAGCTTGAGATTGATTTTTTTCTTTTATTGTTTGTTATTTTCATTTTTTTCTTTTCGCTGGTGTGATCGGTGAACGTTGTTTGTGACTGTATATGCAAGAGTGGTTCCGGGATTCAAATTCTGCAAGACTTGTTAGATTGTCTACTGATTAGACGGGAAAGGTGTATTATGGAGTATAATTTGCACACAAATATATTCAATGGAAAGAGAGATAAGGTTTAGAAACAACCTCAAGTGCTTGTATCACTCCACAAATGTATGAAAGATGATTGATATACCCTTTCCTATCTCCGTTATAGCATAGAGCTATACCGAGTCGATTCTCAGGGAGAGCTAGCGATGGAAGCGTTACGGTCCTTAGTGAAGAAAGTAAAACGAAAATTCTTCTTTGCTTAAAAGAATAAAGAATCAAATGAAAAAGAAGTAAAAGAATTGATGGATATGTTCATGATGGAAAGTGAAAAGAAATCAAAACAAGATTGGCTTTGGAATTACAACTAAAAGAAAAGAAAACTTTGGGAAAGATTTAAGATGAGAAAACCATGACTAGCTAACATGACTAACTTGCTAACTTACTAATCTCCGTGATGGTGATGCTTGCCTCATGTTGATTCATCGGCATATGTATGTCTTGCGTGTTGGTCTAATTACTTTCCCACTTGGATGACGGGGGATCATTCTTGGACTTGTCTTGTAGCCTTCATAGATGTCATTGGCCTACAAGTAGACTTTCAATAATGGAATCAAAAGAGCGACACACAAGGGAGGCTAAGGAAGAAGATACAACATACATCAATTGAAAGTGAAGAAGTTGTACATCTATTAGCATATGTTTGGTGATCCATCTCCATGTTCCATCAAGGCACTTGTTCTAGACAAGGCTCTAAATGAGGCACACATGAATCATATGGAGAATTACAACAAGATCTTGCCAAGAAATGAAAGAAAACCCATCGGAGAAGAGAAGACCATACAACTTACAAGATTAAATATAGCAATCACCCATGAGTTAGTAGTTAAGCAAGATTAGTGTTAGCTAGTAATGTAAAAGGAAATTAGTCACTAGCCATTACAAAAGAAATGCAAAGCATGAAGTAAAATTGTAAGGAAATAAAAGCATGAATTAAAGAAAGCAAGTAGTACTAGAAATTGCTTCAAGTAGAGTGAAGAGAATGGATGAATCCTTGCTCCTCAAGTTGTCACCCCTTGATTACACAAGCTCTCTCTCTCTTACAATCTCTCTTACAAAGATTTCTAGGGAAGAAGAAGAGGGATCTAAAGAACTAAAACCTAGAGAGAAACCTATGAAAAATTACAAGCATCTAACAATTTCTCCTCTCTTCTCCATTCAGTCTTTTCTCGCAGGTCAGGTGCAGATATTTATAGGCTGAGAGAGAAGCTTCAAGAGCCCTTTCTGTTGGCGCAAAATCCGGATCTCAACAACCCTGGAACTGCCGCGAGCGCGCGGCAAGGGCGCGGCAAAACGGATTCTGTTGGGAAACAGAATTCTGTTGTAGGTTGGTTGAGAGGTTGTTATCCACGTGGCCTTCTAGAATCTTCAATTGGCGCACGGATCTCTCTGAATTCTGATTTCAAATCTTGGGCTTTATTTTAATCTTGGATTTAATCCCTTTAATTATTGCTAATTAAAGTGATTATTGGGCTTTCTCTCATTTGAGTGTGGACCTGCAAATATATAGAGAAGATGAGTAAAAATCATATATTTATTTGCAATATGCATGGGGATTATGTGGTAAAATATGCAATATTGTGTATCAATCACACCCCCACACTTATTCTTTTGCTCGTCCCGAGCAAAGAAAAGAAAAACTATACTACCAATTTTATTACACCACTTTCGCAGGTGACGCGATTGCACTGAGCGTGTGCAACAAGCCGTTAAACCTCTAGGTTACCCTAGAGGAGGAGTGTTGTCTCCTGAGGGTTTTCAGCGGATTACACCCACAAAATCCATAAAGAAAGAAGACAAATGTTAGTGTTTTGAAAATTCATTTTGAAAGAGAGACATATTTTCGAACTATTTTTGCAAAAATGTAAGTGATCTTAGGTCATAAGTCCACCTATAATTATTCTTTCTTAAACTTAGTCTCTATGCAAGATCTTGTCTTCAATTAAGGTAAGAATTCAAAATTGGATTGAATATTTTATCTTTCATAAAACCTAGATAGTATGCACACCGTGCTCGTGAAGATTTCTGGGATTTCAACTCCCACCATCAAGCCATTTATTTATTTATATATATATTTTTCTGCTTTTTTTTCTTCCCTTAGTTTAGGCTTTCTAGTTCACCCTTGTAACGAGCCTTTAACCGATGACTCCCAAACCAGTCGGTCTTAGAGCACCAGATGAGAAAACATCCCTCGGGTTTAAGGTCTCAAGTGAAAAAGGCCACAAAACTAAAGGGGATTATTCTTTTAATCACCGTTAGGCGTGAATAATCATGCTTCTTGAGGCATAATTCTCCAGCTTAATGAGTGATGTTTTTCACCGTTAGGCGTGAATAATCATGCTTCTTGAGGCACAATTACCCAGCTTAATAAGTGATGTTTTATTTATAATTTTTTTTATTTTTATGGCATTTTGGTCTTTGTTTCCATCCCAAGAAATGTGTAAGTGTGAAGTGCATACAATCTAAGGCAAAAATTCAAGATAAAAATATCTCACCAATTTTTCTTACTTAGCCTATAATTTCAAACAAGATCTATTATTTCAACTATGTTTAAGATGTCATAATTAAGGCTTTCTTATTTCTAAGATACATCTTAATTTTCTTAAAAATAGATCAAAACATTTGTCTCTTATTTCAAAAAGTTTTTTTTATTTTTTTAATTATTTTTTTATTTATTTTTTTATTTCAAAAAAGAAGTGTAAAAGAAAGAAGATCTAAAAACTCTATGTTAGTAAACCCTCCCCACACTTATTTCATGCATTGTCCTCAATGCATCATGATATATGTATGCAAGAAATAGGTAAGAGGTAAGAAACTTTTATTTACAAAAAAGTGCAAAAAAATTATTTACAAAGAGTATATACAAGTGTAACCATTACCTAGGCTTTTGGTCGTTTTCCTCTGGCCCGTTTCCCATCATTCCAGTGCGTCTGCTTTCGTGAGCTCAGTTGGGAAACGGTTTGAATTATGTTAGCCTTAGGTGTTTTCAGATTCAATTTTTTATTATTATCATTCACCCTCATTCCACCATATTGTTCATTAAAAAATTCCTTATCCCCACTCTCACTCTGAATCTCATCACTTCCAATGTTAAGGAAATTCAGCTCCTCTCCATACAATTCTTCAAAACTAAGGTCAACATCCGGAAGTGGACAATCAGCTAACCTACCCCGAGTTGACTCATCTAGATACATGATCTCATCAGCAAACAGGTCTTCAAAGGAAATATCAATCGGAGGTTCGGATATATTCACAGTTGGCTCATTGAAGGTGAAAATATCCAAATCAACTTTTCCCTGTTGAAAGGGTACTCGGAAAGAGAATCATAAGATTTTGACTCATCTTTTGGATCTTCACCTTCTTCCTCACAATTGTTACTAATGAAGCTAACCTCAAATGTTTGATCTTTTATTTTATGAGGCTGTGTGTGGAAGACATTGTGTTCATGTGTCATGTGACCAAAGGTCAACCTCATTGATCCATTCCGGCAATTAATGATGGCATTTGCAGTAGCCAGGAATGGTCGTCCCAAAATGAGAGGAGTTTGAGCCCTTTGATTGGAATTAGACACAGGTTTTGTTTCAAGGACTACAAAGTCAACAGGATAAATGAATTCCCCAACTTTGACAAGGACATCGTGAATTCCCCCTTTGGTCTAGTGACAGAGCGATCAGCCAATTGGATAGTCATTTGGGTAGGACGGAGATCACCTAACCCTAATTGTTGGTACACAGATAAAGGCAGGAGATTGATGCTGGCCCCCAAATCAAGAAGTGCCCTATTAATGGTAGTCTGTCCTATGATGCATGAAATGGTGGGGCTACCTGGGTCTTTGTATTTAACAGGAGTTGGACCATTGAGCAGCTCATTGATGGATGATGCTAGGAAGACTTTTTTAGGGACTTGTGTTTTCCTCTTCTTGGTGCACATTTCCTTTAAGAATTTAGCATATGATGGCACTTGTTGAATGGCATCAAGAAGAGGGACATTGATTTGGACCTTATTGAACATTTCTTTTATCTTCTCCATGTGAGCATTTGTCTTGGGATTTTTAAGCCTATTTGGAAATGGTACAACAGGCTTATAGGGTTGCTCATCTACCTTTTCTTTACCCTTGGCTTTTGAAGTGGATGGCTCTGAACTAGAGGATGGTTTGTCAGAAGCTGGTTGCATTGGGACAGGAGGTGATGGCTTTGGTATTGGATGAGATGGTGGACTAGAAACCTTATTATCAACTTGTTTTCCAGATCTCAGGGTATGAATAGCATGACATTGACTGGGTCCTGAATCTTCCACTTCATTCAAAGGGAAGTGATGTTTGGGAGTTGGCAATGGCTGACTTGGTAACATTTCTTTTTGTCTTTCATCCAATTGCCTAACTTGGACCTTCATTTTATTCAACTCCTGCTCCTGGTTCTTTGTAAAGGTTTCTAACATTTTTTTCAACTCTGATATTTCTGAATTATTTTGGGGTGGATGTTGTTGATATGGAGATTGGAATTGTGATTGGTAGTATGGTGGGTTTTGACATGGTTGTGACTGAGGTGGACTTTGAGATGGATGAACATACAGTGAATTATGATTGAAACTGGATATGTGAGAATGAGCATTATATGGATGTGGAAGTGGTGGTATGTAATGCTCAGAACCAGACTGACTCCATGAAAATTTGGATGGTTCTGCCATCCTGAATTGTATGTGTTGGAGTATGGATGTCTGATAAATGCTGCATTCATGTTCTCCTGATAAGATTGGGGCTGATACAAAGGACACTCCTCAAAGACATGGCTAAGGTCATGACAGTTGGTGCAACCCGGTTGAATTACAGGCAATGGGTTGACCTGATTTACAACAGAATTTCCCCTAGACTCAAGCAGTTCTATCCTCTTCATCAATTGTGTGATCTTGGTTTCTGCAGCTATAGAGGATTCTATGGAGTGTGTACCAGTTCTGGAAGTGGTGGGAGTGGATTTATCAGGACATGACTCCCACTGAATGGTTTTCTCAGCTAGGGTTTCAAAGAGATCCCACCCCTGATGTTCATCTTTCTTCAAAAATTTCCCTTGACACATGGATTCAAGGAGGGTTTTCGTTTGGTAATCTAAACCGTCATAGATAATCTGGCATAAACGCCATTTCTCTATGCCGTGATGAGGACATAGGGCTAGAAGGTCTTTGAAACGCTCAAGATACTTCCAGAAAGGTTCATTAGAGTCCTGCTTGAATTGCATTATATTCTTTCTCATGAGGGCTGTTTTGTGGATAGGATAGAATTTCTTAAGAAAGACTTTAACAAAATCATCCCAAGAAGATATGGAACTGACGGGAAGATTGTAAAGCCACTTCTTAGCTAAATCCTTAAGTGCAAACGGTATGAATCTTAACCTAACAGCATCCTCGTTAGTTGGGAAATTCTCATCATTTGGCATACCTCTTCAAACTCACGAATAAAGAGGTACGCGTCCTCAGACTCAAGACCATGGAATCGGGGAAGTGTATTAATGAATTGCGGTTTCAGCTCGAAGTGATTTCCATTAGATTCGGGGAGAAGAATGCAAGATGGAAGGGAGGTGCGAATCGGATAGAATCGATCCTGAAGTGAGACGTTGTTTTCCATAATGTCAAGTGGTTGTGTAAGTGCAGAAAGTCTAACAAGTCTTGCAGATTCTGAATCACGAAACCACTCTTGCATATACAATCACAAACAACGTGCACCGATCACACCAGCGAAAAAGAAAAAATGAAAATAACAAACAAATAAAAGAAAAATCATCCAGCTTCTAGGATTCCTGGACCTAGACGACTCCTAACAGATTAGACCGTCCACAGGAGGTTTAGTGTAGACTTTGACTATAAGCGAATCAGCCAGGGAAGGGCAAGGTTGGTGGGAGGTTTTTCGTCAGAGACGTTCCTTAATTAAGTAACCAGCAACCTTCGGGCTTTCGGCCCTCAATCCCTTTCCTAGACACTGATTTTACAAAAGTCAATTTCCAACACTTTTCCTCCTTAGGATAATCTCCTAAGTGAGTCCGAGATGTCCCTAGGGCCAACGTCTATCAAATTTTATTTACAAGCTTTGGATTGTGAGTGCGTGGGAAATGATTTTCGGGCTAAGGAAGAGGTGATAAAATCCCACCTTATCTTTTTATGGGTTATGCCCTTAGAATTGATTTGTGCAAGTGTACGATATAAACAAACAAGGTTCACTCAAAGCGTATTTAAATCAAACAAAGAGTGAGTCCTAGTCTATATGCTATGCTTACGCACCTTGCCTCCAGCACTCTTCAACAGTAAATGTAAAGGAATTGAAAGACACGTGCCTAGAATGCAAATGTCTAAACAATTTTTTAGCTTTTCAACCAATTTTTACTGTTGATTATTAGCAGGAGTATGGTGAAGAATACAAGAAATTAAGTACTGCAGCAGAAGTATTTTGCAGAGCTGAAGATCCTGCAGAAAAATGATCAGTAGTGATCTCCTTCTTGCCGCAGAACCGCGGCTTTTGCCGTGGGCAAGTCAGAGGGCTTCTGGTCTCTGCTTTCGAGAGCAGAGGCCCAGAGCCACTTATATGTATTCTGCAATGCAAATTTTTTTGTTTTCTTCACCTGTAACCTGCAACAGAGAAGAAGATTCGTTTAGTTCTTCACTTTAAAGAAATCCGTTGCTCTCCCCGGCAACGGCGCCAAAATTGATTAGACGGGAAAGGTGTCGTATTATGGAGTATAATTTGCACACAAATATATTCAATGGAAAGAGAGATAAGGTTTAGAAACAACCTCAAGTGCTTGTATCACTCCACAAATGTATGAAAGATGATTGATATACCCTTTCCTATCTCCGTTATAGCATAGAGCTATACCGAGTCGATTCTCAGGGAGAGCTAGCGATGGAAGCGTTACGGTCCTTAGTGAAGAAAGTAAAACGAAAATTCTTCTTTGCTTAAAAGAATAAAGAATCAAATGAAAAAGAAGTAAAGAATTGATGGATATGTTCATGATGGAAAGTGAAAGAAATCAAAACAAGATTGGCTTTGGAATTACAACTAAAAGAAAAGAAACCTTTGGGAAAGATTTAAGATGAAAAACCATGACTAGCTAACATGACTAACTTGCTAACTTACTAATCTCCGTGATGGTGATGCTTGCCTCATGTTGATTCATCGGCATATGTATGTCTTGCGTGTTGGTCTAATTACTTTCCCACTTGGATGACGGGGGATCATTCTTGGACTTGTCTTGTAGCCTTCATAGATGTCATTGGCCTACAAGTAGACTTTCAATAATGGAATCAAAAGAGCGACACACAAGGAGGCTAAGGAAGAAGATACAACATACATCAATTGAAAGTGAAGAAGTTGTACATCTATTAGCATATGTTTGGTGATCCATCTCCATGTTCCATCAAGGCACTTGTTCTAGACAAGGCTCTAAATGAGGCACACATGAATCATATGGAGAATTACAACAAGATCTTGCCAAGAAATGAAAGAAAACCCATCGGAGAAGAGAAGACCATACAACTTACAAGATTAAATATAGCAATCACCCATGAGTTAGTAGTTAAGCAAGATTAGTGTTAGCTAGTCATGTAAAAGGAAATTAGTCACTAGCCATTACAAAAGAAATGCAAAGCATGAAGTAAAATTGCAAGGAATAAAAGCATGAATTAAAGAAAGCAAGTAGTACTAGAAATTGCTTCAAGTAGAGTGAAGAGAATGGATGAATCCTTGCTCCTCAAGTTGTCACCCCTTAATTACACAAGCTCTCTCCCTCTCTCTCTCTTACAATCTCTCTCTTGCAAAGATTTCTAGGGAAGAAGAAGAGGGATCTAAAGAACTAAAACCTAGAGAGAAACCTATGAAAAATTACAAGCATCTAACAATTTCTCCTCTCTTCTCCATTCAGTCTTTTCTCGCAGGTCAGGTGCAGATATTTATAGGCTGAGAGAGAAGCTTCAAGAGCCCTTTCTGTTGGCGCAAAATCTGGATCTCACAACCCTGGAATTGCCGCGAGCGCGCGGCAAGGGCGCGGCAAAACGGATTCTGTTGGGAACAGAATTCTGTTGTAGGTTGGTTGAGAGGTTGTTATCCACGTGGCCTTCTAGAATCTTCAATTGGCGCGCGGATCTCTCTAGATTCTGATTTCAAATCTTAGGCTTTATTTTAATCTTGGATTTAATCCCTTTAATTATTGCTAATTAAAGTGATTATTGGGCTTTCTCTCATTTGAGTGTGGACCTGCAAATATATAGAGAAGATGAGTAAAAATCATATATTTATTTGCAATATGCATGGGGATTATGTGGTAAAATATGCAATATTGTGTATCAATCATCTACACTTGCACACACACCACCTCTTGACACAGTCCCAATAATGGAAAACAACGTTTCGCTTCAAGATAGATTCTACCCGATTCGCACTTCGCTTCCGTCATGCATTCTTCTTCCTGAACCCAATGGAAATCATTTTGAGCTGAAACCACAATTCATCAATACACTTCCCCGATTTCATGGTCTAGAGTCTGAGGACGCATACTTCTTCATTCGAGAGTTTGAAGAAGTATGTGTAATGATGAGAATTTCCCAATTGACTAAGGATGTTGTTAGGTTAAGGTTCATACCTTTTGTACTGAAAGACTTAGCTAAGAAATGGCTTTACAATCTTCCCGCCAGTTCGATATCTTCATGGGCAGATTTTGTAAAAGTCTTTCTTAAGAAATTTTATCCCATTCACAAGACAGCCCTCATGAGAAAAAACATCATGCAATTCAAGCAAGAATCATACGAACCCTTCTGGAAGTATTTTGAACGCTTTAAAGACCTTCTAGCCCAATGTCCTCATCACGGCATAGAGAAATGGCGTCAATGCCAAATTATCTATGACGGAATAGATTACCAAACGAAAACACTCCTTGAATCCATGTGCCAAGGGGAATTTTTGAAGAAAGATGAGAACCAGGGGTGGGATCTCTTTGAAGCCTTAGCTGAGAAAATAATTCAGTGGGAGTCATGCCCTGATAAACCCACTCCCACCACTTCCAGAACCGGTATGCATTCCATAGAATCCTCTATAGCTGCTGAAACCAAGATCACACAATTAATGAAGAGGATAGAACTGCTTGAATCACGGGAACATTCTGCTGTTAATCAGGTCAACCCATCACCTATGGTCAAACCGGGTTGCACCTTTTGTCATGACCTCAACCATGTATTCGAGGAGTGTCCTGTATATCAGTCTCAATCATATCAGGAGAATACGAATGCTGTTTTACCAGACCCAATCACAATCCATACTCCAATACGTACAATTCGGGATGGCGAAACCATCCAAATTTTTCGTGGAGTCAGTCTGGTCCTGAGCAACATAGGCCACCATTTCCACATCCATATAATGCTCAGTCTCACCCACACAGTTTCAATCAGAATTCACCGAATTTTCATCCATATCAAAGTCCACCACAATCACAATCCTATCAGAGCCCACCACACTATCAAACACACTTCCAGTCTCCATATCACCAACATCCACCCTAGAATTATTCAGATGACAAACTATCAAAGTTGGAAAAGATGATAGAAACCCTAATGAAGAACCATCAACAGGATATGAACAAAGTACAGGTCCAAATTGGGCAACTGAATAATTCTTTCAATGGGAGACAACAAGGAATGTTTCCAAGCCAGCCAGTGCCCAATCCCAAAAATCACTTCCCTTTACATGAAGTGGAAGACACGGGCCCCAGTCATTGCAACGCTATTCATATTCTGAGATCTGGAAAGAAAGTAGATAATAGGGTTTCTAATCATTCATCCCATCCAGTACCAAAGTCAACACCTCCAGTCCCAGTACAACCAACTTCAGACAATCCATCCTCTAGTGCTGAGCCATCAAAAGCCAAGGGAAAAGAAAAAATCGATGAGCAACCTTATAAGCCTAGGGCACCATTTCCAAATAGGCTTACAAATCACAAGTTGAATGCTCATATGGAGAAGATACAAGAAATGTTTAACAAGGTCCAAATCAATGTCCCTCTTCTTGATGCCATACAACAAGTGCCATCATATGCAAAATTCTTAAAGGAAATGTGCACCAAGAAGAGGAAAACACAAGTCCCTAAGAAAGTCTTCCTGGCATCACACATCAGTGAGTTGTTCACTGGGCCCATTCCTGTCAAATACAAGGACCCAGGGAGCCCGACCATATCTTATGTCATAGGACAGACTACCATTAATAGGGCACTACTTGATTTGGGGGCCAGTATCAATCTCCTGCCTTATTCTGTGTATCAACAATTAGGGTTAGGTGATCTCCGCCCGACTCAAATGACGATACAACTGGCTGATCGCTCTGTCAAGAGACCCAAGGGGGAAATTCACGATATTCTTGTCAGAGTTGGGGAGTTCATTTACCCTGTGGATTTTGTAGTTCTTGAGACACAACCTGTGTCTAATACCAATCATAGGGCTCAAACTCCTGTCATCTTGGGACGACCATTCCTGGCTACAGCAAATGCCATCATAAATTGTAGGAATGGGTCAATGAGGATAACTTTTGGTGACATGACGAGAGAAGTGAATGTCTTCAGCATGCAACCTCGTAGGATAAAAGATCAAACATTCGAGGTTAACTTTGTCAGGAATAATTGTGAGGAGGAAAGTAAAGATGAGTCACAAGTTTGTGATTCTCTTGAAGTGGAAAATCCTGTTATCCGAGTACCCTTTCAAAAGGGGAAAGTTGATTTGGATATCTTCACTTTCAGTGAGCCAACTGTGAATGTATCCCATGAGGATATGATTCAAGAACCTTCAATTGATATAACTTTTGAAGACCTCTTCGCTGATGAAATCATGTGTCTGGATGAGCCAACCCGGGGTCGGTTAACTAATTGTACAACTCTGAAGGAAGATGTTGACCTTAATTTTGAGGATTTGTATGGAGAAGAGCTGGAATTTCTTAACATTGGGAGTAAAAAAATTCAGAGTGAAAAAAGTGGTGATGAAGAAATTTTTTGTGAATTTTGTGTGAAATGAGGATGAATAACAATGAGCAATTGAAACTGAAAATGCCTAAGGATCAGAAAATAATTGAATTCGTTTCCCAACTGAGCCCGCGCAAACAAACACACTGGAACGATGGGAAACGGGCTAGAGGGAAACGACCAAAGAAAAGCTTAGGCAATGGACACACTTGTACATATTCCTTGTAAATAGTTTTTGTACACTTTTTGTAAATAAATATATAAAAAAAAGAAGAAATGAGGGACTTTTGTGCAAATTCCTTTAAAAGAGTTCTACAACTTTCAAAATTCAAATCCCTCAAAACCCTAGGTTTCTCCATAACTCTTTTTCCCTAGGGTCAAACTCCTTCTTTCAAAATTTCAAGTCCTTAGGTTTGTAAATATCATTTTACCTAGGGATAAAGTGGAACTCCCAATCTTTTCCCTCCTATAAATATCCTCTTTAACCCACTTCTACTCCCTCAAATGCAAAATCAACCTCAGATCTGAAACCCATCTCAAAGCGCCGCCTCACCAAATTTTCCCGATCCTCTGCTTCTCCAAGAAACCCGCGACTCCGCGACCAGAGCCGCAGATCCGCGGCTGTACTGACGTTTCTGAAGCGCCGCCAAAGTCTTCACTGATCAATTTTGTTCCCTGGTAGCCGATCTGTGCCACATCTTCCCGAATCCATCTCCTGTGCCCTCTGCAAGATCGAGATTTGTTTTCCCCCCACGAATTCCGGGGGCGGTTTGAATCTTGATCTCTCCATTTTATTTCTTTGATCCTAGATTATTAGCATGGCACCTTTGATATTTGCTGAGAAAGACTTTGAGAAAATATTATGTGATCCGAATGGGTATGGCCATATGTTTCTAGATCAAATTAGGGCTTGGGATTGGTATACGTTAGTGTACGATAACTCTGAGAACGATGCCTTTTATTGTCCCGAATTGGTGACAATGTTTTACACTAATATTGACCATGCATCTGTTGACACACACACATACCAATTCACCGTACACATGCCCATGGGCGACTTGTTCATCACTCTTCCTCTTCTTGAGGAACACACACATGTCCCCATTCACCCACAGCACAGCGATCCCCTCCCACTGATCGATTATATGACACTCATGGGGGCTCGCTGCAATGAGCAGGACCGTGGGCTTAAGGCCAGCACTACCTTTAGGAACGTACACTGCGTTGGACGCTGGATCCAACGTAACATTTTAGGGCTGAACCACACAACTTCCTTCAACCGCCCGGTGTTGCAAATAATTCACGATTTAATGACCAGGCAACACACGATCTGCTTAAATAAGGTCATCTTTCACGCGATCATTGCCAACTCCTCCCGCACTCGGGGTGCCAAACACTCCCACCCTATTCTGATTACGCATCTGTGTAGGGCTTTCCTACCGGACTCTGTATTTGATTCCTTTGACCGAGTGTTTGTGACACCTGAGCGACCCACCAGCTCCTATAACAGCTGTTTGCATGCGATTTGGACTCCTAGTGTCTAGCCCGAAGATATACCGGTGGAGTCCTCTTCGGAGGAAAGTTTAGAGGATGAAGATGAACCTGAATTTTGGCGTCAGGAATCCCCACCGATTCACGTGCCTTCATGTCCACCATCTGGAAGGGCATGAAGAAATTTTTAGGGGGCAGGTAAGACTTAGGAAGAAGGTGGAGGAGCAATCCTCAAGGATGGACCGAATTGAGGCGGGGTTGCGGCGATCTCAGTCGGCTGGACCCAGCACCACCGCTGGTCCAAAGAGACGGAGGGAGTGATTTCATACCTTTTACCTATTTCATGCATCTTTTTATCTTGCATACATTGAGGACAATGCATGAGATAGGTATGGGGGGGTAAATTCTAACCTAGGATTTTCATTTTCTTTTTAGGCTTTTTATTATTTTTTTTAGGATTTTCGTGTTCTTTTTAGGTTTTTTTATATTTTTAGATTTTACCTTTCTTTGTAGATTTTTTATTTTCTTTTAGATTTTACTTTTTCTTTTAGAAAAATAAAAATAAAAAAATATTAAAAAAAAGGAAATTCTTGATCCATGTTTAAAGAATCAAAACTTGACTTTAGGGATTAAGGAAGCTCTTAACTATGATTTCTAATTATAAGTCGAAAAGAGGAGTTTTGTTGGATTTTTAGGTTAAGTAATAAAGGATAAGAAAGATTACTAGATTTTAATTCTTTCTTTAGGATATATACATTAAACATATTGAAGGATTAATCAAAGACTTTGTGACTTTATTTACATATATATATAATAATAATATAATAATAAAAGAAGGAAAAAAATATGTATATAAATAACTAAATAATTACTTAGCCACTAATTAAGCTGGTTAGTCGTGCCTCAAGAAGCATTACCAATCACGCCTAAATATGGTTAAGTCCTTAATTCCTTCGTGGCCTAGTTTACTCGAGTCCTCGAACCCGAGGGATGTTTTCTCATCTGGTGCCCTAAGACCGACTGGTTTGGGAGTCATCGGTAAGAGGCTCGTTACAAGGGTAAATTAGAAAGCCTAAGGAATTTAAGGAAATGTAAATAAATAAATACTGTATATAAAAAAGAAAAATAAAAAAATATTGTTATATATATTAGTAAATAAATAAACTTAGTCTAAGAAAGATCCTTCATATTTATAGATGTATATATACTAGGATTGATGCAAAATCTAGTTTTTTATCTTTTTCTTAAAAACTTAACCTAAATTGAAAACAAAACTCTAAATAGACACTTATAAGAGGAATGACAAGTTTAGGGTAACCTGAAACCTATAACTCAAGTAAGAATCTTTGAAACATGGATCAAAATTTTCACTAACACTTTTATCTTTCTTTATGGATTTTGTGGGTGCAATCCGCTGAAAACCCTCAGGAGACAACACTCCTCCTCTAGGGTAACCTAGAGGTTTAACGGCTTGTTGCACGTGCTCAGTGCAATCGTGTTACCTACGAAAGTGGTGTAATAATCTAGTTAGGATTTTCTTTTTCTTTTCTTGTTTAGCTCGGGGACGAGCAAAAGCTAGGTATGGGGGTGTGATTATAGTTCATTTTTGCATCATCTTCCACCTCTATACTATGCATAATATCAATAAAAATCTGTTTTTACTCTTTTTCTCTCTATTTTTGCAGGTCCATATTTTAATGGAGAGAGGCCCACAAATCCATGCAATTATCAAGAATAAAAGGGGATTAATTCAAAGCCCAAAAAGAAGCCCAAGAGTTGAGCCCAGGATCTGGAATCACCCACGCATCCAGTCAGCATTCTAGAAGATCCACGTGGCCAACAACCTGCAACAAACTCGCAACAGAAATCGTTGGCGCAACGGCCAAGATTCTGCCGCGAAAACGCGGCTCTGGCCGCGGATCCGCGGCAGTTATCTGGCCGTTGAGCCAGCGATTGATCCCCAGCTGTCTGATTCTGGAGCCTTCTTCTCCTGAGGCCTATAAATAGACCATCAGGGGCCTATAAATAGACCATCAGGGCCAGTGCAAAAAGAGAGGAGAGAATAGAGGAAAGAGCTTGTAAGTTATAGGATTTTCTCTAGGTTTTATTGCTCTTAGTCTTCTTCTTCCTCCTAGAAATTCTGCAAGAGAGAGATAGTGAGAGAGTGAAAGCTTGTACTCAAGGTGTGACAACTTGGAGCAAGGATTAATCAAATCTACTTTCTCTTCTTTTGCAATTTCTAGCACTTTTCATTACTTGCTTTATTTCATTCAAGCTTTACTTTCATAGCATGATGTCTTGTTGTTTTCTCTTTATTGTAATGGATAGCTAACTTCTTCTAACATGACTAGCTAACAACTAATCTTGCTAACTTCTAACTCTTAGGTGAATGCTAATTCTTAATCTTGCAAATGTTGAGTCTTTTTCATCCCCGATGGGTTACTTTCATTCTTGGCAATCTCTTGTTGTAATTCTCCATATGATTCATGTGTGCCTCATTTAGAGCCTTGTCTTAGAACAAGTGCCTTGATGGAACATGGAGATGGAACACCAAACATATGCTATTTGTTGTACAACTTTCTTACTTCAATGCTAACTTGTTGTATGACCTTGAATGTCTAATGAATTTTGTATCTTCTTCCTTAGCATCCCTTGAGTGACACTCCCCGATTCCACCATGAAATTCTATCTTGAGAGCCGATGAAATCAATGAGGCTATAAGACAAGTCTAAGATGATCACCCATCCATCAAAGGGGAAAGTAACTTTACCAACAAGCAAGACAAACACTTGCCGATGAATCAACATGAGGCATGCTTCACCCTAACGGAGATTAGTAAGTTAGCAAGTTAGTAAGGTTAGCTAGTCATGGCTTTTTCCATTCTAAAAGTCTTTTGCAAGTTTTCTCTACTTTAGTTTTCTTCCTAAAAGCAATTCTTGTTTTCAAATTCTTTTCATTCTCTTTTCATCGTTTTTACTTTCATGTACAAAACCACAACCAATTCTTTCACCTATTTTTCCATGTCTTTTTCATTCTTTTGAAACAAAGAAGAACTTTCGTTTGTCTTTCTTCAACATCAAACCGTAAAGCTTCCATCGTGAGCTCTCCTTGTGGATTCGACCCGTATAGCTTATGCTACTACGGTGATTTGGAAAGGAGTACATTACACATTGTGAATACACTTCGGAGTGATTAAGCACCTAAGGTTGACTCTAAACCTTCTCTCTTTTGTTGAATATCTGTGCGGATTCTACTCCATTATTCCTTTTCCCTATCAAAGCCCATAAGCATTCACCTAGCTTGTCGTCCCAGTCACGTTGACTTTTCGAGACGAATTTCTTGAGAAGCTTGCCGATGGTCTTGTTGAAGGCTTCTGCGAGACCATTAGCGGCAGGGTAGTATGTCGTTGAGGACACGCTCTGAATTCTGAACTTAGCGCAGAACCTCTGGAAAGCCTGACTGACGAACTGGGGTCCATTATCATGGACGATTCGCCGAGGTACACCGAAACGGTAAATGACATGATGTTTGACGAATTTGATCACGTCTGATGACTTTACCTCCTTCAAGGGAACAGCCTCAGCCCATTTGGAGAAGTAATCGGTTATGGCCAAAATAAACCGATTTCCCTTTGATGATGGAGGGCTGATAGGGCCAACTACATCCATCCCCCACATTTCAAATGGCCAGGTAGAGGTCGTAGAGTGAAGGTACCCTGGTGCTTGATGAATGAAATCGCCATGCACTTGGCAGGCGTGACATCTTTTGGCGTAAGTGATGGCATCAGCAACCATCTTGGGCCAATAATATCGCAATCTCTGGAGTCGGTATGCAAGTTTTGGGCCAGGTTGGTGGGCTCCACACATGCCATCATGGGCTTCTTTCAATACCTCATGTGCCTCCTTTTATGAAAGGCAGCGAAGCAAGATCCCGTTATGCGATCGACGATACAGTGTTCGCGTAATCGTATTATAGTAGAATTTGGGGGCTTTCCTTCGAATGGCAGCCGTTTCTTTGGTGTCCTCAGGCAGGATGCCATACAAGACATAATCAATGTAAGGGAATCGCCAGTCTCTAGGTTCTGGACCGGCTGACGACTCGAGCACTTCCTTGTCCTGACGATCTCCTGTTGACTCCGGGTAATCCTCAGGGGCAATTCTCGGACAATACAGGTCATGGCTGTGGACAAATATTTTTTCTACTGTTCCAGCTGGAAGAGCTAAGGAGGCAGCGAGAGACGCCAGTGCATCTGCATGCGCATTTTTTTTGCGTGGCACATGGTCAATGTAAAAGTTGGTGAACCTCTTGGCCATGTAGACAGTTGCGTTGTAATAGGGTACTAGGTCTTCATGTCTGACTTCGTACTCCCAGCGAACTTGGTTGACGAGGAGTTTGGAGTCACCATATGCCTCGAGATTTTTAACGCCAACCTCATCGGCGAGTTGCATCCCTATCAAGAGGGCGTTGTACTCCGCTACATTGTTGGAGCAGGGCTCGGTTAATGAGACAGCTCGAGGAATCACATAATTCTGTGGGGAGACGAGTACTACTCCTACTCCTGCCACTATATGTCCTTTTAGGCTTGTTCTCGATGCACCGTCAAAGAAAAGTTGCCACACTTGCCTTTCGAAGGACGTCTGAGTCTGGCAGGCTTCAGCGACCTCGTCTGGGAGATTCTCGTAAAGTTTGGCTGCCCTCGGATCTGGATGCTCAGCCAGGAAATCCGCCACAGCTTGTCCTTTAATGGCCTTTTGCGGTAAAAAATGCATTTCATATTGGGATAGCAATATGGCTCATTTTGCCAGTCGGCCGTTTAACGATGAAGGCTTTGTCATAAGTAACCTCAGGGGTTGACTTTTGATATGACGTTTATAGTGTGGCCTACCAATAGTGTCGCATTTTCTGAACAGCGAACACCAACGCCAAACATTTCTTCTCGATCGGGTTGTACTGATGTTCGGCCCCGATCATTATTCTACTCAAATAGTAGATCGCTTGCTCTCGTCCTTGATCATCGTTCTGAGCTAATAAGGCTCCTAAAGAGTGATCCATCGCTCGGACGTATATCAGAAAAGGTTTTCCAGATACCGGAGCTGCAAGGACTGGTGGTTGTGTGAGGTATTGTTTAATTTCCTCGAATGCTTGCTGGCAAGCGTTGTCCTAAATGAACGAAACACCTTTCTTCATTAATTTGGAAAAGGGTTGGCATCTTCCGGAGAGATTTGAGATAAACCTTTGGATGTACGCCAATCGTCCTTGAAATCCCCTGAGCTCCTTGAGGCTTCTCGGAGGTTGCATCTCCTGGATAGCGCGAACCTTTTTTGGGTCCAAATGAATTCCTGTGGAGGTTACGACGAACCCGAGGAATTTGCCACTGGCCACCCCCAGGAAAGACTTGGTGGGGTTCATCTTCAATTGATGGCCCCGCATGATGTCGAAGACAACCTTTAGATCAGTTATATGATCACCTTTAGCGCGACTTTTTACTGCGATATCGTCAACATAGCATTCCACCGTTTTGCGCATGTGTTGATGGAAAATGGCATTCGTGGCCCTTTGATATGTTGCCCCTGCATTCTTCAGTCCGAAGGGCATGACGGTGTAACAGTATACCCCCAGTGGTGTCCTAAAAGAGGTATGCTTTTCATCATCAGGGTACATTTTGATTTGATTGTATCCTGAGAATCCATCCATGAAGGACATTCGCTCGAATCCACATGTGTTGTCAATCTTGACATCTGTGATTGGCAGTGGGAATTCATCCTTGGGACAGGCCTCGTTTAGATCACGAAAATCGATGCAGATTCGGATCTTCCCGTTCTTTTTAGCAACGGGGACGATGTTGGCTACCCAATCAGGATGTTGTTCTTCCCTAATGAAGCCAGAGTCTATAAGTTTTCTGACTTCTGACTGAATTGCCTCCATCATTTCTGGACGGAACCGTCGCTGTTGTTGTTTGACAGGCTTTTTGTCCGTATTAATGTTGAGTCGATGCATAGCCACTCGAGGATTAAGTCCAGGCATATCCTCGTAGTTCCAGGCGAAGACGTCTACATATTCTTGTACAAGAGATATTAGATCCTTTTTCTCTGAAGGTGACAGGCCTTCGCTTATGAAGATGGGCTTAGGGTTAGCCTCATCTCCTAGATTGATCTGGACGACCTCATCTTCTGTGGGTGGCTCATGCTGTTCGAAGCGAGTATCCCAAAGATTGTTTAAGTGTTTGATCCAAGGATCTGTATCAGATTGGATCATTTCTTCATCTCCGTCTTCCAGGTGGCTTGCTGAAACCATATTCACTGAAAGTTCCCTGAAGATGTTACCGACACTGACATCTGATTCCCACGAGGACGTGCCCGATGAGCAATCATGGCCCAATGTCTCTTCAGAGTCAGAGGCTGATGGGATCGGAGTTGACACATAGCCCAACCCCTGCGAGTCCGATGATAATAATCAGGGGTTTTCCCTTTCGGCACAAAAGATCGGAGTAGTGTTCTCCTTCCTTTGCCGAAGTTCAACCCTGGTCCGCTTGTTAGATTGTACCCCATGTTTTTCATCATTCTGAGTGCCTTTGGCTCATAATGACCGAATTGAGGGGATTCTTGCTCGTCTTTCTGATTCTTCACGGGTCACCGGTTCGGATTCAATTCGTCCGAAAGAATTGATTTTTGGCCTTTTCGTCTCGATGGAACCATGAATATTGATTCTGCGCATCGCCGGCATCTTGGTGCGTTTCGAAAGACGACTTCACTGGTACATGCAATGATGTCAGAGCATCCATTACCGACCAGAGGTCGTCATCCACTTCAGTACTAGTGTCTGACGGTACTG
>JAVJIF010019008.1:0-72268 GCA_038442645.1 Agave tequilana
GACATTTGTTGAAGAATTTAATTATGCGGAGATTTAAATATTGGCATGTGAGGGTGAGTGTGAGTGTCTTGTTTTTTTTTTTAAAACCGAGTTAGCTGTCATGTGCTCTTTACATCTAAACCTTTTTGGAGGCAACACACTGCTCTTTGGTAATTGTTATGTTCCACAGACCATAATCCTTTGTGGATATCATGATTCTCTGAAGCTTCATCAAATTTCAATATCAATCTTCATAAGAGCCTGTCATGTTCCACAAGATCATAATCCGTAGGTGGAATTTATATTGCTTTGAAGGTAGGTCAAAGTTCATCATCGATTTCCATTGGAGCTCTATCATAATTTTGGACCAAGGGATTTTAACTCACCATCATTCCACTCATCTTCAATAGCCTAAAAGAGATTTTCCCTTTTACATACCTGTACTTCAAGCGGAAACTCAAGCAAATGAGATTAGTACCCACTTATCAAGAAGATTGAGAAAAAAACTAGATGAAGTGGTTAAGTTGCTCTCCAGGAGGAAGGATTACCCTCTGCAACACCATGTTGTCGATGATACGTAGATGCTACCTTTTCTTTAAAATTAGCAAGATGGGTAGAGAAGCTGAAGGATGGGTAGAAGTTCTTATGGTGAGATATGCATGAGAGGATTAGGAGAAGCTTCCTATTAGTGCAAGCGGGAAGGAGACGGGCGATTTCCCTGTGTTTAAATGTGGATAAGTATTTAAGGCCAATAAAGATGAATGTTAGGCATTTCAATCTTGGAAAATTTGACCCGACTCTCTTTTGTAAATGGCGGCGGCACTTATTCAAACAGAATGACACCCATGCATGCACAATTGTACCCATCTATGGGAAACCAGAAGAGGTGAACATACTATCCATACCAGATTTTGGAGATAGGCACGAGCCACCTTCATGGCAGGAAATTGCAAGGACATTAACTTTTGGAAGGACCAACTGTACAGAAGAATCACACTGCAACATGAATACCCTTTCTCTAATCAAAGCAATAATCTATTATTTGCTTACGTCTAGGACGTTAAGGACACAGTTGAGAGTTGTTCAGAATTAATAAATGGTGCCCTTGTTTTAACATAACTTGTTGTATCCTAACAAGGAAAGAAAGGGGAACGGGTCAAAGCCCTCCAAGTGGTCAACAGTTGAACCATACCAGATTCAATTGATATGGAACGGATGAGATCCACTGGAAATGGAATGGCTATGAACAGTTTTCTACTAAATCGTGTACGGGTTCCTTCAGCATGGGGCCAGAGGTCAAGAGTAGCAATCCTCATCTGGAAAGCACCACAAAATATTAAAAGTTTTTCTTTAGTTGACATCCAATCCAAAGATACGAAACTTACACATGACAACCTCATTACAAGATAGCAGAAGCCAAACAACTGTTTATTTCACCATACAGCTAAGGAGAGTGTTGACTACATCTTATTACAATGCTTGAGGTCTGTGAAAATTTTTAGAAGCCGGCTTAAGATACACCACCACAACCACTTTTCATTCTATCCCTACAGCTGAACTGAAGGGTAAACAGGATTCAACCTGTTCATTGACCCCTATGGGGCACCTATGTGGCCATTGGCCACATGGCAGGCTTTGTGGTAGTAGTGTAACAGAAGAATTTCAGAAACAAGAAGTAATACCATTCACTAATCTACTACCTTATTGTCAACAATTTTACTGCTCGAACAGTTGTAGCCTTGTCTAAGCTACAAGAATGAACTAAGTTGGAGACAAGAAGAGACTCATGACCGTGGGAGGATTCGGACACGTCCATTAAAATCCAAACGGCATGGACAAGGAGGAGCTCTGACCAGTCATGAAGATGTGCGTAGGCCATCTACCGAATTATCAAGGCCCACTTCATTTATTTGCCTCTCGTGTGTGGCTTCAAGAATTATGCTCTAGTAGGTATAATATTATTCTTCTATTTTTTATGATTGTCACGACACAATCAGTTGTAATGGTGCTTTGTTTCGTTCAACACTTTCTTCCTTTATTTTCTTTTCAGTTCTTTTTTTCGTTGGCGGATCAAGAGGGGGATTCCACTCAACCATTTTAGCTCATTATGTGCACACACGCTTGTGTGTTTGAGTTGGGCACAAACTTTTCATTGAATCTAGCACAATCCGTTGAACACATCTCCTTCCATCTAATCTCGATAGGTATATGACTAACCAAAGTTTTCCAAGGTGAATAATAGAAAGGAAATAAAATAGGGCTTTACACACGCGCGCGCGCGCACACGCACGTCTTCGTGTGAGAAACTTTCTCACACGAAGACTGTGAGAAAATCATATTGGAGCGATCATGTGGATGATCCGAACTGTTCATCTTGATTTACATATTTTATTTAGTCTACCCATAAATAAACACGCGATTCTGAGTTTTTTTATCCATGCAACAAGTGGTTACAAAACAAATGTTATATTCATCGTAGTATAAAAATGTTATTTGATACATGGGTAAAAAAAACTCGGAATCACATGATTTTTTATTGATAACTTAGCTAGAGTATGTAGATCAAGATGAACGGTTCGGATCATCTACGGAATCGCTCCTTTATGATTTTTTTCACGAAGCTTATTTTGAGAAAGTTTCTCACTAGAAGATTTTCCTCTCTACACACACACTGATGCAAAACAACTGGATCACAATCACCTTCAAATTAGAACTAGGGTTTAAAATTTGAGATTTAAGAAACAAGATAGAATTTTGGGTTTTCACCCCTTACACGGCTTCGTACCCAAATCTCAAGAGCAAGAAAACTCAAGAATTTAACTGAAATATTTGCGAAAATTTTAATCATTCAATAATTACAAGAGAAGTCTAGGGGGGCATTTTATAGGCTTTACAAGAAAGTACTAACTATGAAATAGCTGATGTGGTATTAAACACCCACATAAAAGAAATACCATCTACATCAGCTAATTAACATAAAAAAGTCTAAAATGAAACTAGATTAAAACCAAAAAGCTGCATTACGACGCTTTCTGAAATAAACTCGATCGAATCGTCCCCTAAATAACATGATGTCCTCATCAACCCCCCAAGGTGGGAAGAACTCGACCCTATCGAGTGTGTAGTCGAATGCTACTAGCTGTGATAGCGATTCAGTAAGTCGGGGTTAAGCTACCGTAAGTCCTCAGTAATCCAAGAGCTTTTTCTGAATTAGGCCGTTCTTTTCCGCTTAATGAGATAGCGTCGCGTTCCTCCGTCTCTAGTAGAGACAATCTGATCATCCAAAATATAATCTATATTTCTACTGCATAAGTTAATTTTGGAGAAAGTGGAGGTAGTCGGAGGCTCTCAGAAAGAAGATCCTGAGTAGGCTCATCCATGAATAAATCATAAGGATATCATTCTATATAGAACCAAGTCCTCAACATTAAAAGTGCAACTGATGCCAAAGTCCAGTGAGAGGTCCACCACATAAGCATTTGAATTGCTTTTTTGAGAATTCGAAATGGTCCTGCGCTGCATGCGTGTAATTTCTTCACGGTTCTCGGAGAACACGCTCGGGTCTCATGCGGATCATCACATAATTACTGACATGAAATGTCCTTAATCTACGATGTAAATCCGCAGAAGCTTTATAATCAGCATTATTTTTCATTATCTTCTCTCTGATCTGCTCATGTAGTGCACGTATATGAGATGCAAATGTTGATGCAGAGTCTAATACCTTAGAATGATGATGAGTCATGAGAATTAAATCAATTAGCTGCCTAGATTTATGTTAATTTTCCTCTCCTCTTTGTGTATGTATGTGTATGGTTGCATGTGCAGCGATTCGGATCCAATTACGTGATCTGGACCCGATAATAGAGCCCGAACTCAACCTAGATTCGAGTTCACTGTGCCGATTACTATTTCAAATGGACTAAGACTTATAGTCCTATTGACAGAACTATTGTATGCAAATTCAGCCATAGGTAAAATGAGATCTCAAATTTTCAAAATTTTCCCAAGACACCTAAGGAGATTGTGTAGAGTTCTGTTGACTATCTCAGTTTGGCCATCCGTTTGTGGATGAAAGGCTTCGAAAATTTTAGTTTAGTGTCCATCTTGTGCAAAATGTTTGCCAAAAGTAACTAACAAGCTTAACGTCTCTACCAGAGACCAAGTTTTGGGCAACCCATACAATTTGACAAATTATCAAAAAAAAAAAAGACAGCTACTCGAAACGCATCGAAGGTCTTAGAGCACATGAAGTGAGCCATTTTAGAGAATCGTCAACTATTACTACGATAGTCATGTTTTTTTTCTGCGTTTTTGGCAATCCTAGTATGAAATCTAGGCTCACGTCTTGCCACGGGCAACTGGGCACCGGGAGAGTGTAAGGCCTGACAATCTGCTTTTGTTGCTTGGCTGGTTGACACGTGCGACACTGACCAACAATTCCTCAGGGACGTACGGGAGAGTGTAAGGCCTGACAATCTTAGCAACATTTTTCTTCAAACTCGACCAGTATAATCAGTGTTCAACAACTACACAATTGTCTTGTTCTAGCTGAAATGTCCAGCCAGACCTCCAGCATGTATTTTCCAAGAGAGAGAATTTCTCAGGCACGTACGGGAAACGCATAGCCTATGGAACCTGAATAGATAGCCGTCTTGTAACAAAAAGCCGTCCATCTCTCGAACAGAGTCATACCCTAATGTGACATAAATTTTTTCAAAGTCGGGACATGATTCATACTCCTCTCTCAATCTCTCGAACCCAGTCACTTCTGCGCTCGTAGCTACCAAAATCATTACACGTCGGTTGAGCACATCAACGACCTTGTTCTCAGCTCCCGCCTTATGTTTAAGAACAAGTGTGTAATCCTAGAGGAACTCCACCTATTTGCTGCGTCTCACATTTAGCCTCTTCTAGGAGTTGAGATACTTCAACACTTCATGATCCGAGTACAACACGAATTCCTGCGGTAATAGATAATACCTCCAAAGCTTGTACAACCACATAAAACTCCTGTATGTGGATTGAAGTATCTCAACATTGGGGGACCGCATAAAACCACATACAACCGCAAAAACCTCCAATGGCACGACTATCCACACACATACGCCATGTGTCATCCTTCTTCGACGTCAAAAGTGCGAGAATTGCTCACGGGCTCAAGTTTTCTTTGATGAACTCCTTATCAAGTAACTCTTCTACTTGCCGTTGTAACTCTGCATGCTCAGCAGGGTCTATTCTGTAGTGGGGCAGATTTGGTAGGGTTGCTCCTGGGACTAAATCAATGATATGTTGAATGTTTCGCATTGGGGGCAACTCACCTGGCAGATCTTTCGGAAGGACTTTGAAAAACTCTTCTAGTATCCGTTTAATGTGTTATGAGATCTTCGTCTCGGTCTCTGGCTTAGCTTCTCTAACCCTAAGTGCATAGCACGTCAAACCTTCATTCAAGCTCCTTTCAATTTAATTGTGACTAATCAAGTTCATTACCATCTTGCCTTTGCCCTTATCAATCTTCTTTTCAGGAGCTAAGGCAATCATTTTTTCTTTCTCCGTATCAACCTTTTTTCCTGGGGTTGGTGGTTTGGATTGATTCAGCATTAGCTTCACTTTCTTACCGTTATGGACAAACGAGCATTGGTTAGTACGTTCATAGATGGTCACATTTAAGTCGAACAACCATGGTTGTCCCTATATGACCAACATCCACAGAGAGTATGTCACACCACATGTTATCTGTATACGTGACAAACTGGATGGAGATTTGACACCTCTTGCACATCTATGGATGTAGCGTCGATCCATGTTACCTTGTAGGAATTCAAATGCTTTACTGGCTTCATCCCTAGGGTACTGATTACCTTCGACGCAATAGCGTTGATGCAACTGCCGCTATCCACTATCACCCTACAGCTCTTGTTCTCAATTTTGTGCAGGTTTGGAATATGGCAGTTCTTCTTCAATCGTTGACTTGCTCAGGTTGTACTAAGGTGCACCTAACTACTCCTAATCGGGTTCTGTCTACACACAGAGTTAGGTTCATCACTTTCAAATTTAGTCAAGTGATCACAAATTCAAACTAATTTAGTTGCACAATTAATATCAAGTCAGGTTACCACTCAAGATTAGAATCGCACAACTCACTATTTAATGATCAACAATCAATAGGTTCTACCTTGTGACAAATTGAAAGAGCTAACTAGCCCAAATTAAATGGCAGAAATAACCGAACAGAATTTTCAAAAATTACCTGGGAGGCAACCAAAGCTCAAATTGTCGTAGGCGCGTAGTACTGGTCGTCACGAATCCACTGCCTCGAAACGACTCGACTTAGACTTGAAACGAGCTCTGAACGGCCTTCAGAAGGGCTGAGTTGCTTCTGGGCTGAGTCAAAACACACTGGACTAAGTCAACTGAATCGACACACTGGTTAACTCAGTAATGATGTCAACACTGACGTCAGCGGCACAAATATTGCAATGGGTCGCGGGTGAATAGGTTGGGTTTGGGTGCTGTGGGTGTCACCCCTTAAAGCCCACCCGAAGTCCACCTACTTAAAAGGGTTAGGTTTGTGGAATTAAACTCGAATTAAACCCGATCTCACCTACCCAGCTGCTTTCCTCTCTCCCCTGCTCAAAACTAGGTTGCCGACTCCCTTCAAATGGCGACGGAGCACAAGCGGAGACGGCGCGAGACGGCGGAGCACAGGCGAGGACATTAACAGGATCTCATCAAAGATGAGGTCAGAGCTCGTCGGCAATGGTGTCAGCGAGGTCTGGTTGATGAAGATGATAGCGTATTGGCGAGAGAGGGCGATGATGTAGCTGTTGGTGTTGAGCATAGAGGGGGCAACAGGTGAGGAGAGCGGAGGTGCCGTCGGTTGTGGGTGAGGACGACTAATCTCTGATGAGGGCGCTGGAAACCAGAGCAGGTAAGGGGATTCCCCCTAGAGATCTGATGAATTGTGCCGACGAGATCTGAAGGAGGTCGAGGGCGACAGTGAAGGTTGGAGGCGACGACGACAGTGGATGATGTTGGAGGCGACAACGAAGGTGGATGATATTGATCTTGCCAGCGATGGTGGATGATGTTGGAGGCCACAGTGATGTGATCGTGGTGCTGTCTTGACGGTGATTTGAGGCAGAGATTTGAGGAAAGGAGATCTTGGTGGCCTTGGTGAAGGAGGGTCGTCGTGGTGGAGATGACGGGAAAGTGGCGTCGGCGCGAGGTGGCGAGGGAGAGATTTGTGGGTGCCTGTTGATGTTTGGGGAGGAAGGAGACGGAACAATGGGGATTTGGAATTTTGGGAATTTTCTTTTTTAAAAAGAGATTTGGGTGTTGATCTGATTTTTTTTTTAAGGACTGGACCTAGGAATTTGGATCTAGGGTTTGAAGGAGATTGAAATTAAGGCTCTGATACCAAATTGATGTAAAACAACTGGATCACAATCACCTTCAAATATGAACTAGGGTTTAAAATTTGAGATTTAAGTAACAGGATAGAATTTTGGGTTTTCACTCCTTGCACGCGCTTCGCACTCAAAACTCAAAAGCAAGAAAACTCAAGAATTTAACTGAAATATTTGAGGAAATTTTAATCATTCAGCAATTAAAAGAAAAGTCTAAGGGGTATTTTTATAGGCTTTATAAGAAAGTACTACTATGAAATAACTGATGTGATACTAAACGACCACATAAAAGAAACACCAACTACAACAAATAATTAACATAAAATAAGTTAAAAATGAAACTAGACTAAAACTAAAGAACTGTATTACGCAGCTTCCTGAAATAAGCCAATCGAATCGTCCCCTAAACGACGCGATGTCCTCATCATATACCCCCAAATCTTACCTACTTAGAAATTTACCCCTCGTGTTTGTTAGTGTTTTAAGAATCAAAAGAAAAGATTCTGTAACTTGATGTTTAGATACCTGGCAATTAATAAAATGACTAATCCACCCTCCCTACTCTAATTCACACCCTGATTCTAACTTCACTATTCTTTCAAAAACAATTTGGAGTGAGATTTGAGGAAAACTTTGGACTTTTGGTCACAAGCACTCTTTGAGGGAGAGGGCATTCAGATATGTGTGAGAAAGAGGACTTATGGGTTTAAAGGGGATTGAGAGAGAGAGAGAGAGAGAGAGAGAGAGAGAGAGAGAGAGAGAAGAATTTAAGTTTTATAGGATTTGGGTTAAGTGAGGATGAAGGATATAAGAACAAGAAAGAAGAGGGGTGAAGAAGAAATGTAGAATGGCATAATCGGTAACCATCCTTACTCTATCCAAAATCTAACTAGAAGGGTGATCTTTAAGACCCAAAAGGAGGGTAAATTCCCAATGTCAATGCTTTCATTAGTAAATTTCTAAATAGGTAATATTTGGGGGTATATATATCTTAAAAACCAAATAAAGTGATGTTCGGTCATTATTGAATGTGTGGTGGAAAAATTGTTAACTCTACCTTTTAACATTTAGTGGAGAGTTTGTAGTCTAATCCTATCACTTGATGATTAATTCTTAGACTAATTAAGGTGTGTAAATCAAGATGAATAGAGTAGATCATCTATGTAATAACATAACGTTTATCCACATGGCATCCACTATAGATCGTGTTTTCCTACATTCACATATATAAAAATGAGAGATGGTTGCCTACTTCAGGAAGTGTGGTAAAAAATTGTTAAATACCTTTTAATGTTAGAGTTTGCATCCTAACCCTCCATAAGATCTTTCATTCTTAGAATAATTAAGGTCTGTAAATAAAGATGAATGAAGTGGATCATCCACAAGATACCTGCTAATTGCTCAACATGGTAGCCACTATTGATCTTTGTTTCCTCATATACACAAAGAGAAATGTACTTGGTACTTTTGAAAAGATTTGGAGTAGAATCCTCCTAACACAAATTTAATGACAAGCTCCAAATGGAAGATCCACTTCATCAAATATAATCTACGTCATTAAGTGCCATAATCAAAAATCAAGTGGTTTTACTTGTTTTTGCCCATGTATCAACTGCACAAATAACTAGCTAAAAGTAGCATATTGCTTAGATTTATGACTTTACACATAAATTCCCAACCCGACCATTTGATCATGCTCTAGACAAGCAAAACCCCATAAACACCAGTTGTTATCAAGTCTAAAGCAATGTTTTAAAAAGCGGAAGCGCAATGCATAGTGTTTGCTCCCTATGTGTAGCGTAGCGTGAGCTATGATGTTTTCTATTTTTTAATTTCTAAATTATATGTGTATCAACTATCAAATTACTGTTACTGTTCACAGTTCACTGTGCAGTGAACATTGTTCTCACTAACTCAGTTATAATTAAAACTGAGAATGAGAGGCAAAGTCAGAGAGAGAGAGAGAGAGAGAGAGAGAGAGATCGGAGCTCACTAACCTCGCTGGAGTGCTCGCTGACAACGTCGACCTCACCGGAGTCCCCTCCGCGCGATCTGACCTCGCCGAAGCCCTAGCAAATCTCGACGACCTCGCCAGACTCCCCTTAAACCGACCTGACCTCGCTAAAGCCCTAGCAAGCCTCGATGACCTCGCTGGAAGCCGCAACAATAGCTGCCCTCGCAGGATCCCGATTTGACCTCGCTGAAGCCCTAACAAGCCTCGACAACCTCGCCAGACTCCCCTCAGCCCAACCTAACCTTGCCGAAGCCCCAACAAGCCTCGACGACCTTACTGGAAGCCCCAGCAACAATAGCTGACCTCACTGAAGGCCCCACGACCTCGTAGCAGCCTCATCGAAGCTACACGAGGCAAGATCGGCAGTTGCGATTGTGCCCTAGGTGAGGTAAGTGTCTTTTGGTCTTTTTTCTTTTGACTTCTCTCTTTCTCTCCCCCTCCCTCTCGATACTAATACACAACAATTTTTTCCTTATTAAAAAAAAACCCAAATACTCGTAGTGTACGCCTACCCTTTGTTGCGATAATGTGCATCGCAGCGTGCGCTTCGCCTACAAAAGCGTATACTGCGAATATATTGTGGTTTCTGGAAGCGCCATGAAGCAAAAGGCTAAAGCTTCGCTTCAAAACGCGCATCGTAGCGCGTTTTTTAAAACACTAGTCTAAAGCATTCTAAATTGTCAAACTAAGCAACTCATTATTTAGGTTGTCCTTTTTGTGACCACTTGTAGGGATAATGCACACATGGTTTCTGGCTTTATGACTACAATATAGATCAACATACAATGAATTTTCAACTTAATTTTCCTATCATCAAATTTGAATGAGAAGGAATTGCTTCCAAAACTTCTCAAAGGAGAAGAAGTTTATATTACACACATTAAATTTGAATGAGAAGGGTCCCCTTCCAAAACTTCTTCAAAAGAGTTGGAAATTATGTTACACACACGCTCTCCTTGCACTATAGCTCAAAAACACACATCTAAAATCTATGAAGATGCTCCTAGCTACTCTACATGTTCTTAAGGGTTTATGGACGAAAAATCATTGGGTTTGAACATGAATTGCTCATCCACACATGGTTTAAATTATCTATCACGTGACTATAAATTGAAAGGTTTCTTAAAAGCAAAACAAGTTTGGACCACTTAATGGATGAATAGATGATGTTCAAACCCAATCATTTTCACCCACAAAATCCTTGAGACCATGTGAACATGATAAGTATGATGGATGATCCCATGTGTTGTGTTTGAGCTACAATTATGATGGATGATCCCATGTGTTGTGTTTGAGCTACAATGATGGAAAATTTCATGCTTTGTCTGCTCATACCCAATTTTCTCATATGTGTGTGTGTGTGTAAATATGTATGTGTATATATTTGAAAGATAAATAGATACACTTCACTAATTACCCAAGCCAAACCCATTCGACACCTTCGTTAATCGACAATAGAACCTTCCTCTTAGAGCGAAAAGTGTTACTAGCCCACTAAAGCGGCACGTTTTACGACTCAAGCTCACGACGTATAAAGGCCATTAGGCTAGACTAGTGGGTCGTGGAGACTCATTCGCGGCTTACAGAGGTTAGACACATGGAGGTTACAAACAGCTTATACAATCAAGCCTCACTATGAATCGTGGGCACAACAAGAGTTCCTTCTCCCATCATGCAATATTCCTTCCCCCATTATGGTGAAGGTTACTTTGTAATCTTGTCTATGGGTCTTTTTCCAAAAAATAGAAATAATAAACAAAAAAGAAAAAGTAATGAGAGGTATCTCATGAGTGTTATAAGTAATGTAGCATGTAAATAGAGTCGCCAATTGAGCATAGTTAATGTCACCCGGTACCTTCCATATTCTGGACGATTCAAAACATTAGGGTATTTAATCCAATTTTCATTAGGATTTTCTCTTTATTTATTATTATTATTCTTTTTTTAACACAAATTCAAGATTCTCTCACATTCTATTTGTTTTAGTAATTAAATTATATTAAATTACAATGCATTTAAATAAGACAAATTATCTTTTACATTCTTTTAGAGTTTGATCAACTAAACTTTTATTTGGCAAAATTAGTGTTTAATTAATTGTGTCGTTCTTTGGCTTGCATCAATTTGTTTTTGATTTTTCGGCCAACATCAATAATAATGTCACATGCTAACTTTTGGTATCCCGGATGATTCAAGAATTTAAAATTTTTTATCCAAGTTTAGTTGGACTTTATCTTTCTCTATTTTATTTATTACTTTTTTTAAAAGATTTGGAAATCGAGTTTCTTTAGGATTCTATTTGTTTTAGGTTTTGGTTAGAATTTATAGTAGGATTAAGGTTGTATTTCTAATATCTTTATTAGAGCACCTATAAACAAGGCAGATTGACTCATATTTTACTTTCAAACTTTGATTAATTAAATTTTCTTTTGGCATGGCATTCACCAATTGCTCAAGCAAGACACCTGTTTCTCTTGTGAAAGGTTGTGCATGGAAATCTTCTAACCATGAGCGAGGGTATTTTCGAATTAATTTGCAGGACCGCACTAAGAAGGCATATTACGCAACGGCTCGAGTTCACGGCGTATCAATTTCACTAGGCTAAACTAGTAGTTCATAGATACTCAGATTTTAGCGAATGGAGGATAGACATACGATGGCTAATAACAATTCATAGAGGCAAGCCTTATCGTGATTCATTTGCTCGACATTTGCTTGACAGGAATTGAAAACAATCACCAAAGCCATATATAAAACGAATGATCGACTAGATGACTTAGTCGACTAACAAACCATCAAACCGGTCCGCTCTGTTTCATGTTGAAATTGGGCCAATAGTTCACTCATATAAATGACCAAAGTATCTATTAAGCCCGATCAACCCAATAAAAATTTCCTCATGTTTTCTCCCATATGAATTCCCTTTTAGCTTTTGTCCCATTTCTCTAAAAATCGATCTACTTTCCCTCGTTCTAATCGTCCAGCCTCTTGAACAAACTTGTTCAATCAATGTGAGTGAGATAACAAACTAATATTATTGAAAAAAAATAAGAACATATGACAATTTGACACCAGATGAAGCCGTGGAAAAAGCTGTTGTGATAAGTAGAAAACCATAAAAAATTGACAATCGCTTATGCAGGTTTCCACAGAAAGACCCCTTGGCTCTAACAAACAGATCACAATGACAAGTCTATAGCCAGAAAGAACCCTTGGTTGTGCCACTGCAGAACCCTATATATTGGCATCATGGTGAGAAGAGTAAAAGAGAAAAGTAAAGGAGATGACACTTTTTTTAAGGAAAAAAAGGCAAAGAGAAGTTAACATTAATCCTAATGGTTTCTGGTCTAAAGTCCACTCAAGAAATTTGAGGATGATATTCACTATGAGAAATTTAGAATTGGAAGGGAAATTAAGCAAACTACGCCAGTACACCGTTCACTGCCTGTCCCAAGCCAGGATAAAGGAGAAGGGTTGTGGTAAGCCTATGACAGCCAACGTAAAATATTGTCACATACTATGAACATGAACCAAAAAATAAATTTCGTTGGGGGCGTCCCTACTGAGCGACGCGCTACATCAGAGCCTGGATATAGTGAAAAGTGGGCAAGGGTTGTCATGTCGTCGTCCAGAAACGACACGCCACATCGGCGCCCGGATGTGGTATCAAATGAGTAAGGATTCCCACACTTTTATGAGCGGGTGAGAGTAAAAAAAAGTAGCTAATGAATATAGGATTAGGTTAGCATCATGAAACATAGGTTCTCTTACAGGTATATTAGCGGAGTTAGTTGATGCTATGGTTAGACGGAATGTTAGTATTTTGTGTGTGCAAGAAACTAAGTGGGTAGGTGAAAAAGGTAGAATTATAGAGCCTTGGGGTTATAAACTTTGGTATACTGGTAGCGATAGAAATCGTAATAGGGTGAGTGTGATCATAGATAAATAATTGCTTGAGGATGTAGTGGAGTTTAGGAGAAAGGGTGATAAGATTTTACTATTTAAACTTATTTTAGGTAGAGAGATTTTTAATGTTATTAGTGTTTATGCACCACAAGTAGGACTTGATGAGTCAAGCGTCGATTTTGAGAGGATTTAGATGAGATTGTGCAAGGCATACCCATTAGAGAAAAGCTTTTCATAGGCGGTGACCTTAATGGGCATGTAGGAATTAGTCGTTATGGGTTTGATAGTGTACATGGAGGATTTGATTTTGGGAAAAAAATGAACAAGGTAACTCAATTCTCGATTTTGCTTTGTCATATGATTTGATCTTAGCGAATACTTGGTTTAGGAAGAGTCTCACTTGATCACTTTTAGAAGTGGATCAAGTGCGAGCCAAATAGATTTCTTTTTAACTAGAAAAGTAGATAGAGGTTGTTGTATGGATTGTAAGGTAGTACCAGGTGAGAGTGTAGTAACCCAACATAGACTCTTAATTTTAGATGTCCGGATTAGAAGAAGATTTAGAAAGATTAAACGTAAGTTAGATCCTAAGATTAAGTTGTGGCAGCTAAAAGAAGGTAACCAAGGAGTTTTTGTAGATCGAGTAGTACATGAAGCAGATTGGAAAGCCCAAGATGATCCCAATTAATATGGAACAAAATTACTAGCTGCATTAAAAGAGTAGCTAAAGATGTACTTGGTGAGTCAAGGGGTGGTGCTCCACCACGTAATGACACATCATGGTGGAATGAAGAGGTAAAAGCTGCAATTAAGATCAAACGAGACTCTTATAGAGATTTGAAGAAAAAATGTGATGGAGTGAGTTTTGAGAGATATAAACTGGCTAAGGAGGCTAAGAAAGTCGTTCAGTATGCAAGAGCTAAAGTGCACAAAGAAGTGTATGAGAAGTTGGACACCAAAGAGGTTGAAAAAGATATATATAGAATTGCTCGAATAAGGGAGAGAAAGACTAGAGATCTATGTACTGTGAGGTGTGTCAAAAATGAGGATCAGAAGGTTTTAGTTCGAGATGAAGAAATCAAAGAAAGATGTAGACAGTATTTTGACAAATTGTTCAATGGTAGCTCTACTCAAGACTTGGATGACCTTATCATTCAGTACCAGGATATGAACCATAGTTATATGCACAGAATTAGCGAATCTAAATTAAAGAGGCCTTGAAGAGGATGAAGTCAAAGAAAGCTATTGTAGACAGTATTTTGACAAATTGTTCAATGGTAGCTCTACTCAAGACTTGGATAACCTTATCATTCAGTACCAGGATATGAACCATAGTTATATGCACAGAATTAGCGAATCTAAAATTAAAGAGGCCTTGAAGAGGATGAAGTCAAGGAAAGCTATTGGCCTGAATGGAATTCCTATTAAGGTATGGAAATGCTTAGGAGAGGTGGGCGTGAGATGGCTGACAAAGCTCTTTTACAAGATCTGGCTAGCTAAAAAGATCCAATGAGTGGAGGAAGAGTACCTTAGTACCTCTCTATAAGAAGAGTGATATCCAGAGTTGTTCAAACTATCGTGGAATAAAACTCATGTTTCACACCATGAAACTTTGGGAAAGGGTGAATGAATACAGGTTAAGGCAGAAAGTTACAATATCAGAGAACCAGTTTGGGTTCATGCCGGGACAATCGACGACAGAGGCTATTCATTCGCTTCAACTTATAGAGCGATTTCAAGAGAGGAAGAGAAATTTGCATATGGTCTCTATTGATTTAGAAAAAACTTATGATAAGGTGACAAGAGAGGTATTATGGTGGACATTGATGAAAAAGAGAGTCCCCATCAAATATATTGACAAAATCAAGAATATGTATGATGGAATAGTGACAAATGTCAGAACTTGTGGAGACATAACAAGTGATTTTTCTATCACAAATGGATTGCATCAAGGATCTGCATTGAGTCCATTCTTATTTGCCATGTGATGGATGAGCTTACTAAAGCTATTCAGGATGAGATACCGTGGTGTATGATATTTGCTGATGATATTGTCCTAGTCGATGAGACGAGACCTAGGGTAAATGCCAAATTGGAGTTATAGAGGCAAACTCTAAAATTTCGAGGTTTTGCATTAAGTAGGGCCAAAACAGAGTATATGGAGTGTAAATTCAGTAAACAAGGAATCCAAGATTATAGTATTGTGAGACAAGATGGACAAGAAATACCGATGAGCAGTCATTTTAAGTACAAAAGTTCTATTATCCAAAAGGATAGGGAGATCGATAGTGATGTCAACCATAGGATCCAAGCTGGCTAGTTGAAATGGAGGAACGCAACAGGAATTTTATGTGATCGTAACATTTTGTTATGGCTGAAGGGAAAGTTTTATCGGACTGCTATTAGGCCAGCTTTGTTATATGGCACAGAATGTTGAGCTATAAAGAGACATCATGCTCAAAAGATAAGTGTGGCAAAGATGCGCATGCTTCGTTGGATGCGTGGTAACACGCGGAGAGATAAGGTGAGAAATGAGTATATTCGTACTAAGATAGGTGTAGCCTCTATAGAAGAGAAGACGAGAAAAAATCACCTATGATGGTTTGATCATGTGCAACGTAGACCTACAGATGCGCCAGTCCGGCGAGTAGAGCGTATCAATTTAGGGCAAGTTAAAAGAGCGCAGGAGAGACCGAGGAAAACATGAATGGAGGTAATACAACAAGATATAGAGGCTAAAGGTCTTAGTGAAGGCATATTGCTCGATAGGAATGAGTGGAGAAAGCTGATCCATGTGCCCGATCCGGCGTAATTCTCTTTTGGTTCATGTAGCCTACCCCAAATACTTGGGACAAATGGCTTAGTTGTTGTTGTTGTTGGAAGGGAAATTAAGCAAATAAACATGATGACTATTGTAAGGTTCCATGTTTTGAATCTCAAGGGTGGAAAATAATCTTTTACATACCCCCTTTGACTAAATTGTCCTATGCCGACATGACATGGAACAAAAATAATAATAATATTTCACCTCAAGTTAGCAGTACACACATTTCTTTTAATCCTACAACCCTTCGTGGGTTTTCAAAAATCTCCAAAGCAGGATTTTATAAACAAGATCTTGAGACGTTTTCATATAAAATAATTGGTAAATTTGCAGATGATGCTACTAAGTTTTATATTTGGATCCAAAAGATTGAAGAAATAATAAGAATCATTACTAGGATTGTTTGTAGCAATGTTTTTCTAAAAACAAATGGTAAAGAGCAAGCCAAGAACCTGTAGTTGCTCTTGGCTTACTTGCTCTTAAATGAAATTAAAGTCAATTTGCTTCAATTCATCATACTTCGAGAAATCTACAATGACAAACAAAAATTTGTGTATGGAATTTCTATTTTTAAGATACTTGTGGAATGTGAGGTTGGTGTTCATAATTGTTTTGATACATAAAAAAATGGTGCCTTTGAAAGCAAGACCCTAACACAGATGGTGCTAAAAACAAAAAAAATACTAACACTACCATTCTAAGCGAAGAACAGAAAAATGAGAAAGGAGTGGTGGGGCAGATGCTAGCCTGAGGCTACTACAAATGATCCAGTTCCTTTGGCACAAGATGACATAGTGTTTCGTCGAGAGACGAAAAGACTTCATTAAAGAAACAACTTGAAGAGAAGCATGACATTTATACAAAGAGGCATGAAATGATGGAGAAGCAAGTTGATGAGATCAAGAACTAGTTAAGATCAAAAGAAATTTGAATAAATGCAATAATTTCTTCCAAGATAGAATGAAGACGCTCTTAGAGACTTTCAATGCAACAAGAGTGAAGAAGATGCAGAGGAGAGCAACATCAACTATTCACATCGGCTAGATCAATTGTACACTTAAATCCTACAAAGTGACACCCACATCAACTTTACATGTACTAGCAAAACAAACTACAAACAAAGAAAAATTAATGCTCATAAAATTTCACAATCAGCACTATGACATGCATAAATGATGAAAGTGACGATCCTCCATATATTCCACACCTCTTCTCATTCCTGGTGATACTGGATCGATTGTACCAGTCTCAAAGAAATGAAAACAAAGCATAATCGTTCTTCAAATGGCTTCAACACATAATGTTCATGTGACATGTAAACATTCTTCACAAGTTGCGTGAAACACAGCTACAGTCACGATGATATTAGTATGTGCCATGAGGTATATTCTCATACATCTCTTATGATCCTTTCCCAAAACACATCTGCTATCAGTTTGTTCAGCAAGCAACTATCGACTAATTACTCAAGCAACTAACAATTCTAAATTGCTTTGGCATGGCTACCGATGAGGATTTTTTCATGCTAATTATTGAGCCTTTTTATCATCTATGTTGAAGTGTTCCCTTATGTGAGTACCACATACTTCATGGGCACATTTCGTGCAAAAAATAGAATATGACACCATTAGTATATTTGATTCCCTCAACTTGTTTGACTACCTGGTAGATAGTGTTGCTTATGTTTGTAATGTCTAATTAATTACGTTCTAGGTAAATCTTGGATTTTTTTTTTTTTGGAAAAAAAAAATGATCCGTTAAGTTAGAGGAAGGCTCAAAAGAGATGTATGGGAATGTACCTCATTCGCAATTATCGCCATAACTGCGTATATGTTTTTGATGACTCGTGAAGAATGTTTATGATGTGGCATGGACCATCATGTGTTGGAACCATTCAAAGACTAACTTTCTACTCTGTTATGGTCCATTTCTTTAATGCTGGCACAGTTCCAACATTATGAGGATCAAGAAGATGTATGATTGTCACTTTAATCATTGATGCAAAGTGTTGATTGTAAGATTTTATAACTACTAATTTATTTTTTGTTGTATTGTGTTTTGTTAGTGTATGTAAAGGTGATGTGGTGACACTTCGTACGATTAGCTATACAATCAATCTAATTGCATGATCTCTCTTTTGCTCATTGAAATTGAGCAGGCCTAAATCCAAAACTAGTTGTCAATCTGTCCAAATCCAGATCTAGCTAATAACAAAATGAGACAAATGCACAAGCTTGAAACATGAAACAAAGTAATAAATCAAAACTAAGTCCTATAAACCACAAGTGGCATAAATAATACAGCAGCAGACCAACATAAGTCAAGCAGCAATAGGGGCTCCAATGTATTTCAACAAAATAGAAGTTGCATAGTACACCAATAATCTAGTTAAGTGGCTATGAACCACAAAAATAAACAAAGAAGAAAATAAGAATCTAGCATCCTGAGTTGATGAGGTAAAGTTGGGTTCTCCATGATTTCATCCACTGACCTCTCCTCGTCCATTAGCTCCTTCAATGTGAATAGCGAATGCTTGCTCTCATCTGCATCTTTTTCATCATTCACTTTTTAGTTGCATTGAAGATCTCCAAGAGCTCCTCCTATCCATTTTGGAAGAAATTATTACATTCAATCAAAATTCCCTTCATCTTAACTAGTTCCCTCTTGATATCACCGACTTGCTTCTCCATGTCTTCAATCCTGTTCATATAAGTCGCATGCTTCTTGCCAAGCTATTTTTTCAACACCAACCTTCAGTTCTCCAAGTCTCTTCTCTATCTCTCTCCAAAACATGTATCATCTTGTGTCAAAGAGAACTCGATCTTGAGTAGCCTTAAATCCATCCTATATCCCAACTCCTTTCTTTCATTCTTCTTTTCTTCTTCGCTTGGGATGATGTGTCAGTGCTCTTTCTGAGCCCCATCTGCGTTAAAATCATGCCTTCAAAGACATCCTCCTTTTGTGCATTAAAACAAACTCACATTTCATGAAGATTTTTTGATTGCTACTGAGAATTCAAAAAAAAAAAAATCCTTGCCTCTGGGCACAATTATCTAACCATCATTTCTCTAAACTTTTGGATCCAAATATAGCACCTTAGTAGCATCATCTGCAAATTTATAAAACTTTTTTATATGAAAGTCTCAAGATCCCACTTATAAACATTAAATTCTGCACTAGGGTTTTCCAAAAACTCACCGAGGATTGTAGCATTTTAAATTAATGTGCTTACCGTAACATGAGTGGAAATATTATTATTTTTTATTTCATTTCATTTCATGTTGGCACAAAACAATTAGGGGCATGTAGGTGACTTATGTCCACACTTAAGATTCAAACACGTGATAACCTCATGATAGTTGTGAAGTTCATATAGCTTAATTTTCCTTCCAACCTTAAATTTTTTATGTTGAATATCATCCTTAAATTTCTTAAACGCACATCCAGAACAAAAACATCAAGATTATACTTTCTCTTTGCCTTTCTTAAATGCACATCCAGAACAAAAACATCAAGAGTTGGCAGCGGTGAAACCAATAAGTTTTTCTGGCTAGACCTATAACTATGATTTGTTTTGCCAGAACTAAAGGGTCTTTCTATAGAAACCTTTATGAACAATCATCGATTTTATACTTTTTCTCCTTACCAGAACAATTATTTCCCCACCTTCATATATCTGGAGCCAGATCATCATGTTTCCTTATTTCTTTGATAATATAGTTGGCTATCTTTGTAGCATCGCTTGTATAAGATTGTGAAGACGATTGGACAAGTAGAATGAGGAAAAACGACTCCATTTTTAGGGAAACAAGGCAAAGACTAGAAGGGGAAGTGTTCTTATGAGAGAAAACATGGGGAAGATTTTATTCGGTTGGTCGGGCTTAATAAATAGATGAGTTAATTAGTTGATTAATTTATTGGCCGAGTTTCAAAATGAAATAGAGCAGACCATTTTGACAACTTGTCCTTGACTAAGTTGGTTGATCAATCATCTGTTATAAATATACAACTAATAATTTTTTTAAGGAACTTCTGCTGATCACAATAAGCTCGCCTCCATGAATTGCAAGTCTAGCCAAAGGGAAGTGTCAAAATCGACAATATCAGAAATGATGTGCACCATTCATTAGTGTAAGAATAAGAACACATCAACAGGTATCAAATGTTTTACCCAGAATAAATTGGTTAAAAATTTTTTTAATCAAAATATCCTTTGATGCATGGATAAAAAGTTCTGAAACCCTTTGATTGATCATCCGAGACTAATTTGGAATTTTTATATTAAGATGAATGGCGTGCATTGTCCATGTGATGACCCGTCACCCACCACAAACTTCTCACAAATTTATTTTGAGAAATTTTCTTATATATGAAAACTTTTGTGTGCCGTATACACTACCATTAGAAGCACTAATTGTACGCTAATTAGATTTGGTTTATAGCTTTCCACACCTGAAGAGTTTCAAATTAAAAGAAGACTTTAAAAATGATTACATGCTATGAATAACACATTCTTATTTTAGGAAAGCCTAGAAAGATAGGAATTTTATGCATTCCAAAACCTACGCTCTCATCCATTATCCTTTCTTGTATGATTCTAACCTGTCACAACACATGCTAAATCAATCCAGACTCCTACTCTCATAGAGTCATAATATACAATCAACCATCCCATCCATTATCCTTTTTTGTATGAATCTTACATATCACAAGACATGTCAAATCAACCCAAACTCTTAAGCTCATAGCTTAATCCATTCAAATTCCTCATAATTTATCATAAAACTCTTTTCATTAGAGACAAGCTAATAGGTTAGTTAAATCTCATTTTTCTCTCCATTTTATACCATGTAATATTTTCATTTAAAATGAGGTATCTGGATGAAGCATTACTAATGTACTAGGCATGAGCTTTTTCACATTACATGTTTTCAAATATCTACTTCATAATTTTATTCTTAAATATGTTCTATTTGGTATAAAATATTTCATAAATATGTTGCACAAGATTTCAATTACATTCGTGAATGAACAAAAATAGTAGAAATTAGACCTCTCCGTATGCATTATGGTGTGAATACTGATTAATTGACGTTCTAATAAAATATGAGTTTTTTTTGTCAAGCATAGTCAAATAATTTGTTAGTTAAAATATTGTTTTGTCAGTTGACAGAATGGTTATTTTGTCTCTATTACCATTCTAGATAATATGGTCATTTATCTTGTAATACCCATATATTGTAATATCATATGCACTCTTGTTTTGCCTAACCTTAATGTGCGACTGATTGATCATATGGTATAGTAAAAGTCAATTTAGCATGTGTTGACCAAATCGGCTAAGAGACCAAGGCAAAAAAATTGACCATATGAAAAGTGAAAGAAGTTAAAAAGATTGTTTTCTCGGAGATTGGAGTTTTGTAAATAAATGGTGAAATTAGGATTTTTCAATTAGTTATTTGAACCAAAATCCTTGCCAATTGCAAGTTGAAACTTTTGGTGAACCTCAAAAACATGAAATTTGTACTAAAACTGGAGAATTGACTTTTTATTCTTAGGGAATTTGATTTTTTTGGATATTTTTAATGGATCCAAATGGGGGATATTCCCTTATTTACATGTAATATCTTAAGTAAATGGACATTTACTTAAATGATGTAACATGTAAATATACACTGGGGTCTGAAACATAAAAATTTCAACTCCTAAAGAGTTTATGTGCAAATTTCCAGCCCAAACCAAGTTACGTTTTGGATAAACACCCAAACTAACTCTCTTCTTCGTTCTTTCTTCAAAACCAGCGAACAAAAAAAATAGAAAACGAGAGGAGAAAAGCAAGAGATGAGGTGAGAAGAAGAGCGAAGAGGAAACCAGACTTTGATTCTTCGAGTTTGCGCGTCCTTTAAGTTCCCCCTTCTATACTTAAACCCTAGGATGGTTGCAATGTTCGAAACCCACACCTAATGCTCCTTTTGAGAGTAAATAAGGCTCCAACTGAGGAATTCTCTATTAATTTCATCTATTTTGGGATTTTCATTAGGAATTTCATAGTTTATGCATGGGTTTGAATTTCATTTTACCCAATTATGAGTCCATGACTTGCTAAATAGTAGCTTTCTATTAATGAATTGACTATGTATGTATGTACTGTTCAACAATGAAAATCAGAACTTAATTTTTTTTTCCAGCCCTGGTATTTTAGGATTTAATCTCCGTTAGTTTAACTACTCCTCTACATTAATGATACTCTAAGAGTTGTTCAAAGAACCATGATTAGCTCCCATACGAAATTGGTGGCATGGTGCAGGCATAAATATTATTTGTGAGTAGAGTTCATATTTTCCATGATATTCATGTTCATCACAAAAGTTTACAATTAACGGTTTTCATATCAAAGCATAAAGGAGTTCTCTTAGTTGTATAAGCATCCGAATAGATTGATTTATTATGGAAATGATTCCATCGTTTGTTTCATACATTATGCTATATAATTTATGATGATCAGACACTTGTACTATTAAAATGTTTACTTAGAATCTATATGCATTATCATTTGAAAGGATTGTTATGATTTGGAATTGGGCAAATATGAACTTATCATGCTTCTTACATCTCCGACTCAAAGTGACACTTGACTTTAACAATATTAAGTAGTTTCAAAAGATGTGAGTTGTAATGAAATGCTTGAGGAAAAAAATGATTTGTGTTATTCAAAGGTGCTTGATACAAAATGATACATGTATAAAACTCTAGTCGAATGTTTATTGGACCCATGCTGATATCCGGTGGGATTAAATGAATAATATGGACCCCTGACCAGGCGGGTTTTGGATATTGGACCCGTGAGATATAACTGACCACTCAGAGACATTCAGGTGGGATTTACTGGACTCCATTGGAGATGTTCATGGAGGTTTATTGGACTCATGGGATTAACCGAACCAACCTGCGTAATGTGTTAGGTTATCGTACTAGTGTTGGGTAACACCCACAAGATCATTGATATATTGCGCAATTAATATATTGATAAATGAAAATATGAGTATTGTGCATGAATTAAGGCATAACAATTATAGATATTGATTTTGTATCAACCAATCCATTATATGTCATATCAACCTTTACTTGTATATTTTGGTATTGTCCGTATGATTGTACTTGTTATATCATCATTGCGTGAAAACTATTTAGTGATTAATGAATGTCTCAAAAGTTCCACATTCTCTCATTTTCCATTATTGAGCTTTTATACAGTTACTGGCTTCTTTTGATTGCTGTTGTGTTATGGAATTTATACGTCCTTTGCACATGAAATTGTATAATTTGTATATTATTAATTTGATAGCTTATTTATAACTTGATAACACTCTCGCTTATTTTACTTAGCCTCTATGGAAGGAGTAGGATCTTACTGAGTGGTGATTCATCCCAATCACCGTCAATGTTTTTTAGAATACGTTGGCGTGTGGACCGCGCACATCTGGAGGGTCACTTTATTTTGGGAGAAACAGTTGGATCTTGCTACATGTGTTGTATATATATAAGTTGGTTGAGGGGGGTGTATGTATGCATTTAGGCGCTATGTAGGACTAATGTGTATTACTTGTTTAGTTCGGAACTATGAATATATATTTAGACTAGGCTGATATGGTGTAAGGTTGAACAGAGTTGGATTTAGTATATATGTTATATAAAGACTATGAATTACTAGTAAGTGAGGATGTTACAATTGTTTTGGAGATATTACTGATAGATTTTGGATTATATGAGTTACTTGAAAATTTTGTAGATGGATTACTACTAGAGGATATGTGTGTTTTCTGAATCTACTCATACAGGTTTATCTATTGAATAATTTATTATTGAATTATTATTAAGAACATGTGAAATGAATTAAGAATGCTCTGTATACGATCTTGATCCAATTGAAGGAATATATGTTTTGGATTGTAAATGATCAGCCTACCAAACCACACCGGAGATTAAACCCACTTTATATCTTTGAACATGACATATCTACACTTTAAATTAAATACTAGATGAGCATTCTTTTTCCTGTTCTCTGTTTTCAATTGTATCTAAAGTTCTAGTTTAATCCTTTTTGTATTAAATTCTATTTTAATATCATTTAGCATTTTTAGGAAAAATATCCTTTTGATTTATCATGGCTATCACATTTTCTATAAATTCTTTACCAATCACTTTTTTAGAATGCATATTTCTTTCTCCCAAAAATATTATATTATACTTAAATATTTAGATAAATATCTAATTATCTTAACTTTTTGTCTCTTGAAAAGTCTGCTAATTTTTTTAAAGAATAAAAAAAATAATTTTATACAAAGAATAAAAAGATACAGATATATTTAGTATCAAATGTCATAAATCATAATTGTTAATAATTACTGGAACATAATTTTATAAATACGCAAGTGAGGTCTAGCTCACTTGTAAAAAAGGGTGAGAGTGGGTTGTGGAGAGTTATAAGTTCAAGTCCCACATATGACCTATGTTTCAAGAAAAGAAACTTTATAAATGTATTCATCTTTCAAATTTCTTTCTTTTTTATCTTTGATGTGTATCGCTCTTGCCCAATCTACCAGTATGTATGTGTGATAGGCGTTGCCCCTTCAAGAAGAATTTGGAAGAAAATCCTTCCAATGCAAATCCATGATAGGAAAATTAAATTGATGATCTACTCCATTCACCTTAATGTACATCATTTTCTGTGCCTTAAAACCAAAAATAAAGTGGTTACAAGTTTTTTTTTTCTCCTGCATATACATCAAGTAGACAGAAAATGGAAGGCCTAAATATTTTAATTTAACAATATAACATATTTGAAACCTAAAGCAAAATTCTTGTTTAAGAGGGTTTTGAAGTATTTCAATCATGATCAAATGTTCAGACCAATAATTTCTATGCTCCAACTATAACCTAAGCACCATGCTATTTTGCCATCTATTTTGTATTATTTGATGCATAGGCAAGAAGCTCAGCTTGACTTGGATTTTATACTTTAGGCAATCTACATGATGTATATGTCAAGGACAAAATAATAAATGAAGCTAGAACGATGACACCAGCATTAATGTCCACAAATTTGTGTGACAAATCAGATCTTTCCACAATAAAGCCGGGAGTTCCCAAATGTTTGGTAAGAGAGCAAGGCCAGCAATGATACGCAGATGCGAAAAAGGATAAATGCCACGGAAATAGCTGCGTGAAATATGATAGAAATAAAGTACACGACTTTAAGGTAGGAGAAGTGAATGAATGACAAATTCTAGAATTATACTGTTTGAGAAAAATTCAGAAGATGGCATGAGCACATACAACAAATAATGACCAAGAACTCTGAATTTGTCTAGGAGGATGGGAAAACCTAAAAATAATATGGACTCAAGATGTTTCAACATTTATTATGAAAAACTCATCGCAACAGCAAAACCTTCAAAGAAATGACTAGCAAAGAAGGATCCATAAAATTTCCTCCACAATAGTCACAATAATATTTGAAGGCAATGAGCATGACAGCCTTGTGGGATATATTTGGTCTGAGGTTATTGGTAGAAATATGAAACTTTTAAATGCCTTCCAGACTCCTGATAGTTATCATATATTTGATTTGGGATAACTGGAAAAAATCTAAAAATTATTTGAGGTGATTTAATCTTTACAATAAAATTTTTTTTATAAGATATGCACTTAGTAATTCAGGTTGTCACTCTAGTAACATTAAAAAAAGAGAGACATCTTTCAGGAATATGTTTAACCATTCAGGTTGTTACTTTTGTAAAGTTCTTGTTACCATTATCTAAAGATTCGAACCCGCGATTTCAATCATCTATTCAAAGAGAAGCACAACTTTTATCTTGAAATTGGAGAAAACACATGACTTTTACAAATTTAATAGAAAGGAAATAGGCCCATGTCTATTTACCGCTTTCACCATCTGATGTATTTGCAAGTCTTGCAATAGCGTCAATAAGGGCTTGCTCCTGCTCCTGCAAATGATAAATAAAATTTAAATTAGAAAATTTACTAAAGAATTCATATATAATTTGGGATGTATCTTACTTTCAAGGCTTTCTTTGCCTTCTCCATCTCAAGAGGATCGGGATGACTTGCATTAAAGACCCTCTCGACCTGTTCAACATCATGAACCAAAGCATACTAAATTAAGTACAGTTTTCATTTCATCAGAAGCATTTTAATCCTCCCATTCATACCTCTTTTATTAAAGTATCAGTGTGAAGTATCTTAATGTCACCAGAGCTCTTCTTCCCTATTCCATTTTGTGATGGGGGGAAATCTTTCTTGGATTGGTTCTTCAGGGAACCTCTACCTCTGCCTGCACCTGGAATTGGTCTACCTTGGCCAGTGGGCTTCTTAGCCCCACGACCAGATCCACCCCGACCTAGTACTTTATGAGAGATACCAGGATCCTCACCTTCCCACCGAATATCTTCAGGAGAAATCTGCAGCCAAAGTAAGTCTTCAAATAAGATACAAAGATCCATGTGTTTAGTTACCAAATGAAGGTGTTCCCTTCTAGATTTTTTTTGCTCCAAGCAAGGGTACCAATATGTGTATATTGCAAATTCCCAAGAACAGAATATATTGAAAAATTGCTAAATAATGTAGGTGCAATGATAGAGAACCAATGCACTTGGGTTGGACAGTGGAGAAACTGTTGGGAGGACTCACCAAGCATTTGGGCCACATCAGTTGATGTCCAACCCGCTATTATTACTTTGGTATCTGACACAAGTTCAGAAATTGTCCAAAAGATTTCATCATATAAACCAAAATATAGCTAGTAATTGCTCCTTAATTTGATAGATTAGACCCTCCCCAGCTATAATGCTAGACTTGGCTCATTTTAAGTTGAAGAATCAAAATCTTATACTTTATAGCTTGATGGTTTATAAGTGTCTATGGACTGCTGTCATCATCATCGATGTTCAGGAATCATGACCTAAAAACTCAAAGTTCATGGTAGGGCTAGATTCACATTAGAATCAGGTCATACCTACCATTGCCTGGACGTATCTTGGTGTTTTGTGCATTTTCATGCTATTGGGTCTCCACTAAAAGACAGGGACAGAAGTCCATCGTGCTTGTCCACTTTTGAATTAGACCCCCTGTTGGGTTGTGGGCCTTATTGTAAATAGTAGCAGTGAGATTTGTTTTGCAAACAGTGGTAAAGCTATGGATGGAACTTGGGACATTAACAGGGAGGTTCCAGGTGGCTCTATTGAAAAAAGTGAAAAATTCGGGATTTGGTACATGCCCAAGCTGGAGAAAGAGATACGTAGGCTAGGAATAGGAAAAGATCACTGAGATTTAGTCACAAAAAAGAGAAACATTGTGAGAATTAAGATGGACCTTATCGTGTTCTTACCATCTCTCACTACAGGCTTATCCCGACTTCTCACCATCTCCCAACAAAGGTTGCTCCTAAAGCATGTTGTGCTTTACCGTGCCTCTTGGACTCCCACCCAAATACCCATGCACTGCATTTCTTCATGCCAACCCATCCGCTTTAGGCCCACTGGAGACCATTTACAGTAGTGTGCCTTTAACCTGACTTGGACTACTTAAATGAGCACTTCAGTACCAATAAGTACTGGTACAAGATATGTTTTGTCACCACTTTTGGCAGTCTTGGAGAAAACCCACAAGGGCCACAATCCCACCGGTCCAATTCTCCACAAGTTATCACTTGAAACCAGAAGCTAAATTGAACTACCAAATAAATCCAAACGCTAAACTAAACTTGCTAATCAATCCCATGATGACCAATGTTAATATAATCCTTTGAGTTGTTGGCTTAAGTAAAATAACACTAGACCTTGAATGTGGGGCCGAAGGGAAATTCTCACAATAAAGTCCTTTAAATTCCCCAAAAAGGGAAAAGAAAGGGACACCAAACCTACCTCTCAATTGTCCTTGTGACTTTGTTTATGACTTTTCTGGGGTAGGGGACTCCGTGAGAGTGAGACTGGACCATAACTAACACTATACAGGAGAGGCAACTTCCAAGGTAACCCCTTGGGGGCTTACAGAAGGTCTTAATTCTAATTAATAAAAAAAAGTAACATGACAATGGACAAATGGTGTCACGAGAAAACTTCCTATTACTCTGCAAAACCACATGTGAGATTTCCACCTAATATTATTCCCACCGTTCAATTATTTTGAAAAACAAGGGTTATTCCGACAATAGTCCACAACAACTCTCGTTATCATTATTATCATCACACAAATCTTTTCCTAACAACATATAAAATATACAAAGAACTCAAAATCAAGAAGCTTCACAAAAGAACTGACAAAATTTTATATGATTAGCTAGTAAAGTGACACACCAACACTGTATGACTAGGAGACAAACTCATGACCAAGGCAACCATCACAAGCAAAGGGCCTTGCCAAAACCTAAAAGGGAAATTAGGAGGTGCGAAGGCCCATTTTATAATCACATACTAAACTGTTGTAACCATGAAAACCGTCTAAAGTCCTCTTGGGAAAAGGTCCACAGATATAGAGAAAAGATAATAAATTTGCCAACGTTAACCATATGGACCTCCAGGTTGGGCTTTTAAACAGGTCAGAATTGGATCAGATCTATGTAAGATCTGAATTTGAATCCGATATGAGAATGTTTTGCCTGAATCCGAACATGTTTCCATAATCCAATAGGTGGAATCAGATCTATATCCGATTCTAACCTAAAAAAATGAACGAAAGAAAACCCGGATTCGGATTTCGTTTACACTATACCTACATCAATCTGATTTGGGTCTAATATACTAGATCCAAACCGACCAAAAACTGATTTGGGTCTAATATTATAGATCTGAATGTGAACCGAGTCTGATTAGGGTCAGATCAATCTCATTTTCTGCATAAAAGTCGCATCAGGTTATCGATTTTTAGGTAATGCTTACAACCCTACTATATAGCTCATACACTTCTATCATGGAGACATGCCTAACGCTCTGATACATGTGTCCGACTCGACACTTTTTTGGACACTTCTAGGACACTTTCTACAATGTAGTTAATTAGATACTATAGTTTTTTAGTTTAGGATACTTGTTGTAACTTCTTCGGCATGTGTCTTACATTTCTCATAAGCTTCTTTCTTCTTGTTATATGTTTGATATATTTATTTAGCTTCATGTATATATAAAGACCATAGAGGAAAACTATGTTAAAATATTGATTTGCATGAAGCTATGATAAACTTAAATATCTTTCTATATAAATATAATACATTGAGCTACTTAATACAAAGTTGAAGAGCATATTTTATGTAATGTATGTATGTATACATGCATGTATATATGCACTTCACCTTATCATTTATACATATATTCTATGTATTCTAGTGCCACCATGGTTCACAGTCGCGGTCTCGGCCGCCGACTCGGCTGGCACTGAGACGGATCGGTCTCGGCGACTCGGATCGATATCGAACGATACGCGTAAAACGCAACATAGAAAGCTTAAAAAATTCTGAAAAAATTACGACAAATCTTAAAAAAATATAGATATCCACATTCATATATTACATGTCCAAAATATATCACCTAGCACACTAAACATAAAGCGAAAGTATAAATGCACGCGTCATCGGTAGAAACATATCAAAATACATGCACAATATAGTAAATTGCACAAACTACATTTCTAAATACATGCTAATGTAGTCATTTTCACATTGAATTGCGATGAGGTACAAAATCATCATAGTGCCGAGTCAACTGAGTCAACTCCGATTCTCGGCCGAGTCGGTCTCCTCTGAGTTGAGTCGACCGACTCGTGACTCGGACCCGTCTCGGAGCGAGCCGAGACGGATACCACTCGGCCAACTCGTCTCCGACTCGGCCGAGTCTTTGAACCGTGAGTGCCACGTTACAGTGTCCTCGTTCCTACTTTTTAAAGAATTGTGGCAATAGTCATGTTGCATGTCCGTGTCTATGTCGTACCCGTGTTCGTGTCTATGCTTCTTAGCAACCCTACCTCCAAGGCACACATTCTTTTAATTGTATCGTAGGAGGAAAGCATTTCTTAGAGTATTATCTAAACTTATAATTTTTGCTACTTAGAATAACTCATGATTGTGGAAGTAAAGATGTTTTATATAAAACCAAAGTAGACAATGATGTCACGACCATACTGAGTTGCAAGGCTATGTGCTGCACTTGGTGGGGCACAATGCATGGGGGCAAGCCTACGCCTCAGTGCGTCTAGCACGTGCTTTGCCTAAAACATAGAGTGCAAGTAAGGTACCACATTGATTCAAGTCATTGGCTGCTAATCAAGTAAGAATTGAAACCTAAAACCTCAAACCCTTAATTTAAAATCAAAAGTCCCAACCCAATTCAGTTTTGGGTTTCATGTCTCCTTTCTTTCCCTCTCCCTTCTGCTTTCTTCTCACATCGCTCTATCTCCTCATCCCACCGATTAAGCATCGTCAACAGATAGAAGCCACCGATAGCTCCAATAAGATCTGTACAATGTCTCTGGCAAACCCCTTTTCCACGTAAGAACTTTTTTCTCTTTTGTTTATTTGGGTTTTGATCTCTCTCTCTCTCTCTCTCTCTCATGTGCGCGCGATTTAATCTTCTCCTCTCTACTCTCATACCCCTTGTTTTCTTGCTATTGTGTCTCTCCACTTCTCCGTCTCTTCTACCTCCCCCTCTTCTCTACTTTTGCTTATTAAAGTAGCCACTTCACAACCATTATTCAACCATTGTTCTAGAAGGCAGAGGGCAGAAAGCAAGGGAAAAAACAAAGAAGAGAAAGACAAGAAGAAGAGCAGTACATCGAAGAAGGCGATGGTGGTGAAATTTAATATTTGTTGATAACATTTTATATTTTGTTATTTTTAAAATCATAAAAAAAGACATTTGCACAGTTGCGTCTCACTTCAATGAGGTGTGTGCCTTAAACGAGCGCCTTACGCCTCATGCACGTTACGTCTGTAGTGCCTAATGGGGCCCCTTGCACCTTAACTACATTGAAAGTAGTTAAAATGGAAATATTATGTCCCTACTTCCTATAGAATATAGTACCATGGAGTTGAAGGTAAAATTTATATGACAACTGTACGATACTTCATATAGAATATAATACAGGAGTTGGAAGGTAAAATTTATAAGATAGCTATACGAACAATTATGCTTTTTTGGGCTAGAATGTTAAAAAATTAAGAAACTACATGCGTGATTGATAATGTCAAGTTGGGTGAGATGCAACATGCTGACAAATAGAAGAAATGACACAATCATACAAGGTTAGAATTTGGTAATAGACCTGATTCACCTATCCCCCACCCCCTCGCCCACCACTGGTGATGACTATAGTGATAATAGCAGAGCAAGAGTTCTCGAAAGACCCAAGTTTTTTTTTTTCGTTTTTCCCCTTTCTCTCAAGTTTGTTTTCATTACCTTGAGCTCTACTCAAGTTAGCTTTAACTATTTCAAGAGCATGTTAAGCTTCCTGCGGATCAATGTCACTACTCATTCCGCATCATTTTCTAAAATGGTGATCTCATTATTGCTTATTCTAGCGAAACCGCCCATCAGGGCCACCGTTAACCATTGGTCATCAAGGCGTATTTTTCATCCTTCCTTTATTGATAATCAGTGTTTTAAATATCGGATATCGGCGATATACCGGTCGACAAAATTATATCCCAGATACCGGATACCGGGTGATATATCGAGCTATGGTATTAAATATCAGTTGATATATCAATAGTCAATACACATAAGACATTAATAATAAGTTATTATCCGAACATTATATAAAAACATCATTGAAATACCACAATGAATATAGAACAAAATAAAATGATCTCAAGTAAAAAAAAATAATTATCCAAATAAGTAACTATATCGACCGATATATCGGATATTTCATCTCGGATATCAGACGATATATCGGACCCATAACGATATATCGGCCCATATAGGTCCAAAACGATATCCGGTAAATTTTTGCACTTATCGTATCGTTTTGGATAAAATTCTGGTATCTCGGCCGATATACCGGTATATCGGCCGATATTTAAAATAATGTTGATAATGTTCTTAGCGTGTGCGTGTCCTCTTTGTATAGCGCACATGCGTGCTTGTGTCAGCACTGACATTAGCAACTTAGCAAAAGTTTCTCAAAGACTAGGTTAATTTCTTTCTTTTTAATCCCTTTCTTTCATGTTGTCTTTCATGCTTCCTTTATTGCTCTTTTACTTGTTAATAATTGCTACTGTCATCAATAAATTTAGAACATATGAACTCTATAGCGAATGAATTTACTTTTTTCGAAGTCAAGAGCTCGTGTCATCAGGGCTAAATAATATTGTTGTACTTAAATTAGATAAATCACTAAATAAAATATAATATACTTAATAATTATTAATTGCTGTATCCTGGCATGTGATATCCTATTTTTCCAAGCTCGTCACATCCTGTACTGTGTCGTGTTGCCATATTCATGTCCATGACCCAGGTTATACCTAAATGAACATGGACGGCTGAAGGAAAAGGAGATGTGATGATTGTTAACAGATGAGATGATTTTAACATAATTGAATGGAAAAGGGAATTCATGTAGCTTCCAAATAATTGGGACTTGAGATTGTGCTTCTGCTGTTGGTGGCTGATGATGTCTAGCATTCAATTGTTTCCTTGTAAGTGTTTAGTTAGACTCCATCAAATTTTCAAAACATAATCAATTGATTCCACAGTATTTTGTTGAACTGTATTCCCTGTCCAAGAGAAATCAAACAACAACACATCTCACTCAGGAAAGAGTAATGGATTGACAATTTAACTTCTCAGAAATACTTTATAAAAAGTTACGAGAATAACTATAAAAATGATTAAGCATACGTGGTATGGAAATAAATGATTCACCTCTTTGAGATTGACCCATTCCCATGTCTCATCATTTGTGTTGATATCATAAACAATAAGATGCAGACCCTGACAATGGTTGGAAAAGAGTAAGGTCGGCTATATACCATTCTCATATAGAGAAGATGAGTGCTCAACAGCCTAACAGACCTCAGTTGGATTGTAGTCAGTTATAACAGCCTCATAGAAGTTATTATCTTCAGGCCACCTTGTCATGACCTTCCGCCCAATTAGATTATCATATGGTACAGCTTCAGCAGGTTCAGTAGCTGCTTGGCCCGTTCCACTAGGACCAGTCAAAGGGTATTGCAAGGATTTCGAAGATGCACCTGGCAATGACTGACCCTGTAACAAAAACAAACAGTAGATTAAATGAATCAAATACTAAATAGGAGAAGGCAATAGCGGATCAACAATGGAAACATTTATTCTTTAAGACTATAAATTGATAAACATACTGATTTGAGCTTTTTGCCCTTTGTGGAAGGTGCAGCTCCCCTTTTGGCAGTGGATGTTGATGGTTGCATAGAAGTGGCAGCCGGTTGTGAGTGGAGAGCAGGAGATGGTGCACCCACAGATAGAGAAGGTATTGACTGAGAGGGTTTCCTCTTGCGAGATGCTGAGACAGTAGGACTGGGTGCTGGATCATGAGCTGACTGAGCATTATTAAGCAAGCCAGATTGGACCCCACCTGTCTGCCTCCATTCCCTAATTGGATTTTTCAAATAAGTCAAGAGATTAGGGACAGAAAATACATCACTTTATATATAAAGTATTCCGCCATGAGTCATAGAAAAATTATAAATGAAATATATGTTTCCTTGTAGACCTTATCCTTCGAATAATATCATCGGCATTAACCATGCTTAGTAATTCTCTGTGTTCTTCATCAGACACTCTCAGCTCCTTTCTAAGTTCAGTTATCAGACTTTCCTTCTCCTGAAAAAATAATTTGATAAGAGACATAACTATATTCTTAATGCTAGTAGGAAACTGAAGAAAATATGAGCATTTTGAAACTGCTACATGAATCAAATTGTGCATGAATGAATACCCAAGTAATAGCATCTGACTGAGCCTTAAATGCCCGGAGAACTGAAGTATATGCATCTTGTTCAAGCTGATGTATTTGGGTCTCCATATCACTCTGTATCCTAGGGTACGGAAGAGCACCAACGGCAGCCCTTCCATTCCCAGCGACACGCCCCCCTCTTACACCCCGGTTTTGATGTGATGGAGGTAGATCATCATCAGTTCCTGCAACCAGTCAATGAAACGTAAGATTACTAGTGACAATACCAGCATTCTCGGAGAAATAAAAATAAAACTTAAGATGGAGCCCCAAAGGGAAGGAGAGCTCACAAAACAGAGTAAATAACTAATCAATCAATGTGATATCACAAAACAAAGATTGTAGTACAGACAATAACATAAGCAGTACATAGAAGCTTACTCATATGTAATCACTATTTATTGTTGTGCAGGTGTGCTAAGCATAAACACAAACATTATTTCGTTACTAGTAAAGTCCCTGCCACTACACCAAAATTCTAAAGATGTGGTGAGGGTTGAGGATAATATTTTATATTCTAACACACCCCACAGGTTGAGGCCATTTTCATGGGCGAGACATAGGTTTTTGCAGCTGTGTTTCCTATTTTAATCTACTTTTTAAATGTACACAATGTGGGAATTAAACCTAGATTGCTTTCACACAATACTAAAGTTCCAGCCACTACACAAAACTCCTATATTGTGATAAACATGCTAATAAAATAGTTAGCCTTGCTGACCCGTCGGGCAGATTTGGATCAAAGACCCCAATCAAAGTCTCTGCCAGACAAAAACTCGAAGTTGTGATGACAATTGAGAATAATATTTTTATGCTCAATTACCATTGTCACTGAACCTATGAACCCTTTAAATACAAGCACTCTGAAGGATAGGATCATGATATCTACATAAAAAACACAAAACAGAAAGGAACTTACAATTGCAAAAATCAACATTCTGAAGAGACTAATTATTTTATTAACCCAGAGACACCAGAAAACCAACACAGCATGTCAAGTGCATCTATAACATATCCATTGATAGTGGACCCGACCTCAGTAACTCACAGAAAAGGAATGCAGCAATAAGTGGTCTGAATGTTCTCAACTGGAACGGCTACTCTGTGCGAGTTCCGCTAGTTCCCTCAATGAAAGAGGCATCACTAAATAAACTCTATTCTATAATTAAATACACCTCAAGAATCAATCCTTGTAACCATAATCTCAAGTTAGTGTTTGGGGCTAATAAGGAAAGGCTCAGATGTTCAGAAATCCAGAAAGAACCAGAAAACGTGTCAGTACTAATATGCTGGTAGAAATGACCTACCTCTATTTATATGAAATTCATTTGTGGCAAACACAGAATAACAAGTAGCAGAGCAGGAAACACATTAGCTTAGACAACAAAGGGTGTGGATTTGAACCTTGTCCAGCGCGATCAATAAACATTTTGAAACAAAATGTAAAAAAATGAGATCAATACAAAAAATTTAAGATAAAATTGTGCATCAATAAAATTATGTATAACAGAATTGTTCTCAGATCAATTCATTTCTTAGGCGATTCACTTTTTGAGTAATTCGAATATATTGTGACTATGCTCTTAACAGTCCATATACCACCCTCTCCAACTTAAATCAGTAGCACCATTTGATTGTATACAGCATCAAAACTGTATTCCTCTGTCTTCAACCTACTAATGAAGCCAACAGGATATTCACAAAACAGAAATTAGATTAACTTGATGCATCCAACTCTCCCACATTTACTCTTCATTTCAATATATTCTTCATACACCTTATTTTATTGATTACATAGCAGGGGACAATAAGAAACTAAGTATTTTTCAGGATGCCGATGCTTCAACTTCAGTACATGCAACATATCCTTCTATATAAAAAGCAAACCGTCTCTTAGCCGTGGAGTTAAAACAGTAAATATTTGAGAATGATCTGGTCATTCCCCACAAACTTGAACACGAGACACTGGAGGGGCCTGGAAATTATCCAGAAGGTCATTTTCATACGCCTAAGAAAGATGCTGAAGCTCACTTGCTCCCCATTTTCATGTGCCTAATTATGGAATGATGTTGCTCCATGCAGCAAAACTCCCAGACAGATAACACATGCAACAAGGTAGAAATTTAACTATGAAGCTAGAAAGAAACTATCAATTAACCGTGCCACAAATTGGTGATAGGAATAGTAAATTACCAGAAATCAAGGAGTTACTTGCAGAAAATTGAAGTTGAGGATAAAACAGCTCCTTAATAAAGGAAAACTATTTGGAGGCTTTAAGCAGAGATCATCATTTCCGCATAATTTGTACTGCAGCCTAAAGGAGCTCCAGATATTGCACAGGAGAAGTGATACATATTGGGAGGCTATTTCAATAAGTTTATTGGTTCTAAAAACAGCTGTGTGCTGTTTACTGAGGTAATACTCTAAGGCAGGCAGTCTGTTTTGCAGCATCTTCCGTTGCTGCTGATGCTTCTCCTAGAAATCCCTCCAAATGCCATCTTTTAGAATGTAAAACAGATAATATCTGCAGATGAAGTTGAGAAATAGATTTTTATTTTTTTATTTTTTTTGGCTGCAAAATAACTTGAAGCACAAATTGCCGCAAGTCATAGTGTAAAGAAGCATGTGAAGGATGTCCCTTCAGAAAGTGAGCATCCCAAGTTACAAACGCACGGATTATGGTTAAAGTTTCCAATTCAGTGCGGCTTAGAAAAATGCAGGGAACATGTTTGCACAAATGCACCTGCATGCAAAGGAAGCAAATACACTACATGCAAAGATGTTGCAACTTACAAGTGAAGGCTGTCACCTTATCAAGAAAGCATGCATCCCAAATTAGCAAAGAACATTTGATTACACTAGAGATTCAAAAACTTTCAAAAGGACTTGAAAAAAAAATGAAAGATCATGTCTACAACGAGCACATTTGCCCAGAAACAGTAGCATGCAAAATATTTTAAATTGAATCAGATACTACAATACAACTTAGTTGCTAGAGTTAAGAGACTGCATTGTTTCAGTATTTTACTAGAAACAACAAGACCATGTCATGATTAGAAATCAGAATAAATAACTAATTCCGAAAGGAAATCCAAAATCTACAGGAAGGAACAAATTTTAAAGAGCAATACCTTCTTGTTCAATGTCATAAAATTATACAAAACAAGAAGAAAATTCATGCGAGCATAAACATATTCAACACGATACACCAACAGAGGCCAAGACATGAAATATGTAAGCAAGCAATACAAACAAGTGTAACCAAATTTGTGGTATACCTTGGTTTGTGGGACAGGTACAAGTATGAGATACAATACTTTATTCAGGGCACATGAAGGGGCAAGACTTGGTTGGCTCACAATTTTGGCTCGCAGTATACACGGGGGATGTTTGGTTCCTAGTAACTTTGTAAGTGTAAAGAAAAGCTTGGAAAGTTTTGCATAGGAGACAAGAGAGGAAGAGCACATAATAGTTAGCTTCACTTGGAAACTTTTCAAGTTTTAAGTTTACAAACTGGAAAGAAAAAGATGCTATGGTGAATCCGCTTTCATTCCCATCCCACTTTCGTCTTGTCAGTAGTCAAACAAGTTTGCACCCCTTCTGTTCGTGAAAACTTTTTCACATCATTGCTTTTACATGTAACCGAACAGGAGTTTCTTCCAAGTCAGTTTGATAATTATGCAATATGCGTGTATAATGTGTATACAATTGAACATATGTAAAAAGGAAAGTTACAGTAGTACCTTGCATATTTTAATATCTATGAAACCCCTAATTTTGTACTATAAAGGGGTGAATTAATAATTTTCTGTTATAGAGAACATGGATGGTCCTTCACTCACTAGCCCTCGGATCACCAGAATTGCAAACCCGGATCACGAGCTTGTCAACAATGGAGTTGAGCAATGTGGATTGTACAAGGTCGAGCGACAATAAGATAGCTCTGGTACAGACAAGTTGACCGCATATTTACAACGATGTCACACACTAGGAGTGCTTTGGATTGGTAGGGCAGGTTGAAGAGTAGATTAACACCTGAATCCGAAGTTAATGGTTGGCTTTTTACAGGATTGAATCCCGACCAGGCGGCCTCTCATAGGAGATTGATGTTCTTGTTGGGTTTTGAGCGGGTTCATGTTAAACTCATATATTTGGCTTTCCCTCTCTCCAACAGAATATAATCATTTTTACTTTAATAGAGACATACTCTATCCGAAGGATCAGAGAAGGAAAGTCTAAGAAATAATCTGACATGTTTCTAAGAATTTGGCACCCAGTGAGAAAATTTCAGCCCAAGAAAAACTAGTAGTGCAGACAACATATGCATAGAGTGGTATAACCAAATAGCTCCCTCATTTATAGTTCAAGTCTAACACCATTTCCAACCTCCTAATTCCATTCAACAAAATGCAATGTCGTCTTCATTAAACTAAAATGACCTAATATAAACTTCGACGAATACTTCATGCATGTAAATCATATCAAACCAACAAGCTTAGCTATATGTTATTTAACGCAACACGAATATGACAGACACTGCAAGTACCTGAACAAACAAGTATATGCATATAGCTACTAAAGGAACATCCTCAGAACTCTCAGCTTTGAAACATGCTCATGACACTACTGCCAAATGTGGTTAGGCAATTTCCAAACTTGGGTGGGTAACAATAGTAAGGTGCTTTCTTGTCTTCTCACATTACAACATAGATAGCTTCTCACACGGTAACAACAGGAAGGGGTTTTCTTGTCTTCTCACGTTACAACACATCTTATCACTCATTTGATTGACATGAGCAATTTGGTTTACATCAATAATGATATTTCTTTAGGTAGAGTTTTCCAGCAATATCTTGAAATTTTATCAGATATCACTACACTGAAAGATCAATTATCAAGAAAGAATCATCTTTTAGCTTTTGTATTCTATGGAATAGCAGTTTCGAGGAGCAAAAGATGACTGAGATATGTAAATCCATGAATTAATTTGGACTACTCTCAATGCTGGAAGGTGCACTAAATCTTGGTTGCTGAGAATCCAGTTACTGAATCTGTACTCATGGTATGCCAATATTATGCACCACTTCTAATAAACACTAAAATGAAGAGCTAAGCAGACTGAAAGACTTGCCAAGTGCATCAGAAAACAAGAAGCACAGTGTAGTGCACACAAACTTACTCCAACTTAATAAGATTTGAGACTGGCAACTGATTGGAGCTGTCCTCCCATATATAAAACAAACAAATATGGATGTAAAAAGGCAAGGACAGCACATGGAAGGAGAGGAAAACTAAGTTAGTGAACATGTCTACTTCATCCTCAAGTAGTGGGATGATATATCAAAGTCAATATAGCATTGTCACACACTACTGACCACATACACAGGAGGAAAAAGTGGGCTGAAGATATAACATCTCCACTGATATTCATAATTCTAGAACAGGTTCGAACTCCTTTTGAAGTTAATTCTAGTGGCCAAAATTAAAATCCAAATATGACAATTATTCTGGGATAGTAAGCTAATGCCTAAGCTATAACATTCCGCAGGAGCATGTAGGTTGCTCCATTGAAGAAGTAGCAAGTTTTCAATGTTAAGAATCAGGTTGATAGTAGGGAAACTACTAACTACCAAAATGAATATCCCTAAACCTACTATCTCTGAAGCTTGAAAGAAACCCTGATCTACATCATGAAGTTTGAAGGCTCGTCATAGAGCATCTTTAACTCACAGTGACATGCAACAGATTTATTTTTCTAAAATTAAAATTTAAAAAGCTTTGAGAAGTTAAGAATAACACCTACTAAGCATGTATAACTCCTGCTCCTCCTCCGGCATACCCAATATTTTCACATTCTCTATCACCTTTGCCTCAATTGATGTGACTCCTGCTTACCCTTTGTTCACCTTATCTGTCTTAATTTTTTTTTTCATAAATCAACATAACATTTAAGCTCCATTCCATTTGCAACTCACCAATAAATAGTTCAGAGATTAAAAGGCAACTTTTTGCAAACATCCATTGTAATGCTCAAGCGCACAAATCAACACCTTCCAGTCTTCCAGTACTGACGAAGCTCGTACCAAAAGATTGCAGCATTTCATTCTTACTCCCTTAGCATTTTACATCATCAAACAAGTGAGACTGCTTAGTCCTTCCAGTTTTGAGTACCATGTTCCCGCCTTTCAGCAGCCAAAAGAAACAACAAATAACCAAAGAAAGTATCCAATGAAGAAAACCCTAACTGATCCTAAACTTTGAGGTAGCTTCTTGGCTTACGGAAAAGCAGGTAACTAAGACAAACAAACAAAAGGAGCAAACTTTCGCGTGAAATATTAAAAAACCCTAAACCCTAGATGTAATTCACCAGCAAAAAAGTATCAAAGCCCTAATTTTTAACAATCTCACGCAAGCAAAACCAATCCACGCTTATTCCACCGACTCCACAAACCAGACCACTCAAAATTCAAAATTCTCTAGAAAGACCTATCCAATATATCACAAAAATCTATGAGAAGTACAGAAGATAAGAAATTCCCAATACAGTTCAAGGGAGATGAATCCAACTCACCACTGCTATCGGAAGGGTCATACTCCATGGCCGAATCCCTCGAACGAGGTGATCAACCGGAGAAAACCCCAATTTTGAACTGAACCCACCGTATAAGTAAAAGCTTAACAACAGCTTTCCTTCTCAATTAGAGAGAACCCGCCGACTGAACAGAGATCTGCTCCTCTCCAACCAAATTCTCCGTCGATCACCAAACGAACCAGTGCGATTAGGGGTTCCCAGTGCCAATTCGAGCGAATTCGAGGCGAGATTGGGGAGTTTTGGGGTTTTGGTGAGATTTGTAGAGAGAGGGGATGGGCGGGGGGAGGAGAGAAGAAAGGGCGGACTTGAGAGGAGTTTTATAGTCCGAGTTTTTTGATCGGTTAAATTTTCACTTTGAGTTCCGGAACAATTAGGACGCTAACTCGTACGAGAATCAGGGCTTTTTTCTGACTGGAACGTTGGGGTATTTATAGCGGTGTGCGAAACGTGCTCGTTTTGGGACCGGGTGTTGGATTTTGGGCATGCAAACGGATTGGATCCGGGGTGAATCCATATTGGATTCCAATTTTTTCTCAAGTTCTTTTTTTTTTTTTTTTTTTTTGAGAAAATTGCTCTCTCTTTTCCTTTTTTTACATATTGGAAATAGATTAAAAGGTCAAAAGATTAAGAAAATTGGATTAGAAAAATGGGGTAATTGAAGATGATGTTCATGTAGTGCGACTAATTTTACAAATAACCTCACTAACAAAGAGGTTACAAGTTCAAGAAATCTCTCCTCCAACAAGCAAGTATGAATAATTGGAAAAATGTGTGTCCAAATATGCAATAGAGATTTCGGGTCAAACTTATTTTTTTTTCCTTCCAAATAGCACATATTCTCTCTTAAAATCTTTTGTTTTACTCAGACAACTTTGAACAGAGGCACAAAAGAGCTAAGGATATATCTGATTAGGAATTTAGGATCTATATTTGTGTCAGTTGCAATATGGTTATGAGTTTTTCTTTTTGAGCTATAGTTATATTTGTGTCGTGTACCAAACATATATTTATATCTCTAATCATGATTGCGAAACACATATTCATATTTGTGTAGTGTACCGTATATGTACCTACTAGCTATAGTTATACAATATGATATATGTCATATTTGATTATCTTACTTGTACCGAGCTAGCCTTTCTAACACATTATACACCTAGTTCGTGGAAAGAATGTATAATTAGCTCATTATATTCGCATGATATGTATCATAAGCGTCCATTTTGCTTGGAATTAAAATAAGTGAACTTAGAACTTGTTTCAATTTTAATTAAAATGAAGAGCGACATAATAATATCCATTTAGCTAATTCATAATCACATCTGTTTTCCTTATACCTGATTCGTATCCCTATTCAATTTTAGCAGACACATATATCAGTTTTTTTCCTACCAAACCATATACGTATGCATATTTGTATCCGTATGGCAAATAGATACCGATAAACAAAATGTATTCAGTCCATATCTGATCCATCTGTACCCCAAGTGTCTGAAGGAAATGTAACGATTCAGGGGAAAATGAGAACCTTTTCATACGTTGTGCACCATACTTTAGGCAGTAGAGAGAGAGAGAGAATAAGATGAGTAATATATATTGAGTCGGGTTGAATATTTAATATCCAGATCCGAAAGACTTGTTGTGCGCTGACAACAACCAGAAGAGGAAGCCCTAGCTCTCCAATGCACGAAGAACAAACTCCAATAACAGCACAGAATCACAAACTCAAAGAACACGAAAACAAAGATTTAACGAGGTTCCGCCTTACTGCCTACGTCCTCGGGTAAGGAAAGAGAGTTTCTATTGATTGGATTAATCAATTACAAATTCTGCAGCACCTCTGAATATCAAGAGATCTGCCTATTTTTCTAGCTGCAGCAAACCATAGAAATTCCGCCCTTTATACAACAGATTTCTAATTCAGCAAAACAGCCCGAACCCGACTGTCGGTCGACCGGCCCTAGACACCGGTCGACCGGGCCGGTCGACCGGGCCGGTCGACCGTGCCTAACCGAGAGTTAGGCACTTTCAGTCGGTCGACCGCCGGTCGACCGATCCCTTATGCGGTCGATCGGACCGGTCGATCGCTAGCCTTCTGTGCATGTTGTGCACATCGGTCGACCGGACCGGTCGACCGATCTGCTGCTACTGCGGGCGGTCGACCGGGCCGGTGGACCGCTCTCCTGCTGCTGCTCTGCTGACTTGCTTTTGCTACTGTTTCCTTCTGGCGAAGACTCTCGTCGACTTCCTCGACGACCCTTATCGACTTCCTCGACAATATCCTCTCTCTTCCTACAAGACATTGGATGCAAAATTAAAACACATCCTACTTGCCAGGCATCACAACGAAACCTCATCCATGACTGCAACAAAGCACCAACAAAACGAGAGAGAAAAATGAAAAACACCAACAAGACACCTAAAAACTGAGAGAGATGAAAAAGAATAACAAGGCCAAGGGCAGGCACCAATTCTAACAATGTCCCTGCAGTCTGATGCCATAACCAAGATGCTGTAAATATTAATTAGATTGTATCGAAAGGACCTATTACAAAGACCAGGAACAAGAGACTGTTATTAAATACAAAACCCTCCCCATATGAGTAATTTAGCTTGTATGTATGAAAGATCCCCAGAAATTTTAGGACTGCACCTTCTTTCTTCTCCAAGCCCAACGGCATCACAACAAAAACCTCAGGAGAAACTAATCACAATAGCAATATCGGACGCAAGTAATTGATTCCATTAAAGAGGAAATTCAGAATCCAGCCCACCCAGCTGGCTGGTTGGTTCCCGCCTTCTTAGCTTCGCTTCCGCCAAACCTCTGTGAGGTACTCCCTTGAACTGGACTCCTCGATGTCTCAGAACCACCAGACGGAGCCGCCTTGAAGCTCTCCTGACCGAATCCCCATTGGTCATTGGTAGGACTCGGAGTCTGCTGTTTCATAGTACTTCGGTGGCTACTGGATGTCCTGACTGACCTCGGATTGATATTCCTTGGTGTTGTGGTATGTTGCTTTGGCTCCTCCATAAAAGCCTGCCACGATTTGGTATCCGGGCCTGAGGGGCTGCCTTCAAACATCCCTTGCTGGAGTTCCCAAACTGTACCTTCAATCTTCTCCCTTTGCTGCAACAAAGAGTCAACAGCAAGAAAGAATAAAAAAAATTGAAATTACCCAGACCTTGTAGTTGAGTAACCATTAACTAGCAAGTACTACTACAATCTGCAAAATTTCCATGAAATATGAAATCAGTGTAATATTTGATTAGTTTCGTTTCATTATTATAGATCTATTACGCAACACATTACAAATGTAATTATTTGAAAAACACTTTCAAATACTTTTTCTACAAATTGAAAGTAAATAATAAGTTTAAGAAATAAAGCACCCTTCATGAAATTTATGGTTGAGCAGTACTCTCCCTTCAGGTTTATAACATAGGAGATCCTCCTGATTAACCTTGGCACAAAAACTCCTCCTTATTAACAGATAAAGGCAGAGGCATACTGAATAAATTGCAGATCGTATGAAAAGAAACTTATTTAAATATGTGGATTGCCTGTTGTTTCCATATAGGAGGCTTAAAGATGGGAGAAAGCGTCAAAAAGGATGATTCAGTTGCTTTCTTCTTCTTTTACCAGGAGTTCCACAGCTAAATTGATTAAAGGTTTCTTGTAATTTAAATATGTTAATCACAGGTGTAAACTTCAAAACCGTGTAATATCTACAATATGAAAAAAACAGCATCCACTCTCAGGCCCATAAGGGCAGATTAGATCCGGAATGATTGCAGCAATAGAATACAGTATGAATCCAGAGCTAAAGAAGGGAGATGGTAGGAGACCATACCGGTACCGGAGTTTCAGGAGTTTTAGGACTCTCTTTACTTGATGGCGAAGGGGTCGACGCAAGGGACCGCTTCAGCTCCTGAACCTCCTGCCTCTGGGAGCGGCAAATTGCAGAAAGCTTCTCATATTTAGATGTTATTTCAGCTTTCTCCAAGTTTGCTTGCTTCAATTGTTCTCTCAACCTGACCACTTCTGCTTCCAATTCTTCCACCACCTGTGATTTGCTGCTTTTATTAGTACCAGTAGCATTATCGAAGTCAGCCACAAAAGTGCTGAAGGCCTCATTCTGAAAGGTTGGTTTCGTCTCAGTATGCAATGGCTTTTTCTCTGGGGAGAACCTTATTTCAAAGTCGTCATCTGGTTCATTGTTCATCCCCTTGTGAGTGTTTCCATGCACACTCTTTCGGCTTCCAGTGCTTGTGTGACTGTTCTTGGATGTCACTCGGCCAATAGGCTCATCATCAAATATGGGGGCCTTGTCTCCTATAACATGTGAATCTTGTGCATGTTGGGTGGACCAAAATGCACCCAAGGAACTCCCTGCACCATTGACCTTTGAAGTGCCATGCATCGGCCTAGAATGCTGTACCTCCTTTTCAGATTGGGGTGAGATATTACGAGTCTGTTCTCTTGATGAAGGCGGAGGTGGTGGGCTCCTCCGAGGCATTACCGGGCTCCTCTTTTGAGCTCCTACAAAATAAAGCAGAAAAATTTACATGAGCAAGATTGCTAGCTTTAGAAAGGTTCACTAAATAATGATGTCCTTGGATTATACGACTTCTGAAAACCAAAATGGCCAGAACAATTAAAATGGGATGATATGGCAGTATATGTGTAGCTGTACTAAATTTGTAGTTTTAGGAAGGTTCACAAAATAATGTTCTACTAGGATGATATGACTTTGGAAATCAAAATGGCTAGAAACAATAAAAATGGTTAGAAACAACAAATATGACAATATATTTATCTAATCATGATCTAGAGCATCCAAAATATCTAGGGAAAAAAAATAAAAATAAACAGAAATAGACACTTAATTCCCTTTTACAAATGTGCAAGATCACAAATGTATCTCTTTTGAGTTACAAACTCACAAAAAATGGCCATCTGGCCGAGGTTTGAAATCTCGGTATCCATCGAGACTTAGGTATCAGCATTTGTTTTGACCAGTTTCCACAGTTTCTGGTTAGACCATCGGATTGTTGATTTTAGTAGCTTAAAGAAAGCTAAAAATTTATTTAAAATAAAAAAGAGCAAAGACAATTAACAATGTTGGACATTGTTTGTTAGAAAAATTGAGGAAGATTAGATTAGATCTGCAACAAAATCTGCTATAATATAACAGTCGATGCTGTGTAATTGATTGATACTACTTTTCTGCTGAATCCAATCTTCTGCGGTGTTATTGAATCAATATGCTCCAAACCAAGGTGTGAACCTCTATATCTTTGCTTACAAGAGTTTTGGCTCTGTATGTACTTAAGCCTGGCCACTGAGGTCCCTAAATGGGCTTATGGCTCAAAGCATCACCAATGCATGCAAACCAGATTTTTATTCAGACGATACAATAAGGTCATTTCAGACCCTAGTCTCTCTAGCTCTCCCTCTCCCTCCAACAAACTTTGGCAGCATGCAGATTCCAGGAAGGTATTTTAATGATTTTGTTTATATATTAATGTGAGTGAACCTGCTGCCTTTTGCTGCTGCAACAACAGACTGCAGCAGTGCAGAGGAAGAAGAAAGGAAGAGAAGAAAAAGATATGAAGTAAAATGTTAGATATAATAGGTTTATTATATTAAAGAAATAGTATTTGGAGTATTTAAGTTCTAGTAGTATTTGGAGTCATAATTAGAATAAGATTTGATCTTATATGGTCTATATAAAAAGACTCGGTCTAATGGATTTATGTAAATTGTATTTTGCAGTTCTCTTGAATATCAATAAAGACGTAGTTCTTTAGATCACTGAAAATTTACCTTCGTAAATCTAACTTGGTATCAAAGCTCGGTCTTTGATTACTCTGGTCCATTCATTCTTTGGAAAGCTTTCATCTTCTAGCAAATCTTCATCCTCGAATTTGTCAGAAGTTCTTCGTTCTTTGGAAAGTTCTTCATCATCGAATATGTCGGAAGTTATTTGTTCTTCAGAAAGCATTGTCTCGAATATGAATCCAAGTCAAAATTGAATCTGTGTTGATCACACAGGGACAATTCGATTCTCTCTCGAACAAGATCAGATTTTATTGCTTCCGGTTCTTTCTTGTTATTAGAGTGATCAATTAATCTGCAAACTGATCGATCCTTTTCGCAGCAGAATCTGGTAATTCTATTCAGGTTAAGTACTGTTGCAGCCCGATCCGCCATCCAAACCAGACCCAAGAACCCGACCCGTTTTCAGATCTGTAACACTGTTTTTCTCAATATCTGAGATTGTTTTGGCAGTTTTTTGGTGATTTGAAAGCCAATTTGATTGATCTAGGAGTCGATTTCTAGTTTTTTTTTTTTTTTTGGCATTCCGGACGCGTTGATGGGTTCTACTTGGTCTCATATATTTATGTAACTTGTATTTTGTAATTCTCTTGAATATCAATAAAGATGTAGCTCTTTAGAGTCAACAAAGATTTACCTTTGTAAATCTAACATAAAAGAAAAATAAAAGTGATGATGATGGGTTGTGGCCGTGGAACTCTCTTAATTCAATTTATATTTTTTGATGAAAAGTTGGAGAATGGTCAACCTGTTCCTTAAACAGAAACAATGACACATTACAGAACCCCAAAAGCGGCACAAAGGAACACCTTATGCTAGAACAGATCTTGAAAGCAGGGTACAAAATCACTCTTTAAATTTAATTTAATATTAAACAAGTATTTAAATTTACTTAAATGATTGTTCTTATACACATGCAACATATCCCCCCCCCCCCCCCCCTCTTTATATACCATACTATGTATGCACAAATGCATAGCAACACATTTCAATCTAAACGAAAAATAGTTAATGGATTGTTCTCCTTCACACACACACACACACAGAGATAGACTTGGCTACTTCGGAAGGATTTGAATATGAATCCTTCCACTCAAATTCAATGCTACGACATTCAAATACAAGATCCACTCTGTTAAAGTTGTGATCTACATTGTTTAAAATAACTAAAAAAACAAAATGAATCTATTCCTGGCAGGTCAAATATTGAAGTGGAGGTATTTTATGATGGTGACATGAATAATAATGTCTCGATTGACCAAACAAATATGCAGAATAATGTTAATTCAGCTCCTTCTAATAAGCAGAAAGGAGAGCAACTCCAGGTTTATGAGCAGGTTTTGGAAGAGGCTGTGCATGATTCTGATACAATGTATGAGAAAAAAAGTAAAGCAGGACATGAAGCTGTGCCTGAGGCTGGAATTCATAAAGGTGTACCTGTTTCAGGTCATGCTACTATGCATGAGGCAGGGCAGGCTGAAAATCAAAATATTTTGTATGTTTTGGGTCATGCTAATGTGCACAAGGCGGTGCATGATGACAGTAATGAGTCTGTGTATGCTTCTGATGTTTCAGGTTCAGGGCATGTTGATATACATGGGGGAATGAGCATATCCTGTCACACTCAACTCCTAAAGTATACAAAAAGAAAGCCAACATCAGGTATCTACGGTGCCTGATCAAATGTTAAAAAATACCACAAAGCTAGCTCATAGTATTCAAGATGTGAGACTCAGTTCAGATATCTGGAACTACATCTAAAACAGGAAATCTGTATTGTGGCAATGAGGGTCAGGCTTGGAAATATCTAAAACAGGAAATCTGTATTGTGGCAATGAGGGTCAGGCTTGGAACTATATCTAAAACAGGAAATCTGTATTGTGGCAATGAGGGTCAGGCTCAGGGACAGTCATATGCTACTAAGGCATCAAAAGAAATTCCTATAGAAGAAGATGCATCAACAGTGCACATGGAGGATAACCCGGATTGGGAAGAAGAATTAAAGAAAAGCCAGTCTCAGAAAAGGCAAAAAAAGGTGGCAGGAAAAACAAGGAAGCCGAAGACTATTTATCTTGATGCCTTAAGGAGAAGTGTGAGACTAAGGGCATGTTGTTTCGTTGCAAAACGTCGCAAGTCGTAAGTCGTAAAATGAGAATGGAAAAAGTGAACTGTAGCAGAGAAAATATATTATGTTTACGGTGTTTGGTTGATAAAGTGAAGCGTAAATGGAAAAGTATATTGTGTTTTACGGTGTTTGGTGATAAAGTAAAAGTGTAAATAGCAAAGTATATTGTGTTTTACGGTGTTTGGTTGATAAAGTGAAAGTGTAAATAGCAAAGTATATTGTATTTTACGGTGTTTGGTTGGTAATGTAAAAGTGTAAGTGGAAAAGTTGATCACAAAATTAACTGTAGCAGTGATTTAAATATTATAAATACTATTAAATTAAATCTACTATTGCAAATTAAATTGTATTAATAAATTTGAGATAAAAATTAATAATCTTAATATTTATTTATAACAACAATATTAATAAATATTAGTATAAATAGTAAAATATTACTAAAATATTAACTAAATAAATAATATAAAATTTTAAGAAAATCTAAAGAACATTAATAAAATTTTAAGAATACTAATAAAATATAAATATTAAAAAATCTTAAAAATAATAAAATATAGTTATAATATTATAATATTAAAAATACTTGAAAATTATTATAATATAAATTTTATTATATATTATTGTAATATTATAGAAATATAAAATTAACAAAGTAAAATATAATTATAATTTAATAATAAATTATTATTATAGTATTATTATACTGAATTATTATTACAATAGTAACATAATAAAATATTAATATAATAATAAAATATATTATGATATTAATAAAGTAATTTTTATATTAAAAAATAAATAATTAAATATATAGTAATTTTATATTAAAGTATAATACTGTTATATTAATAAAATATTAACTCTAAATAAAATAATAAAAATGGAATAAGTATTAATAAAATAATAAAGTATTAAATAAAAATATTAAATAAAAATAGTAAATTAAAATAGTAAAATATTAAATATTAAAACAATATTAAAAACAATAAAAAAATTAAAGATTAAAAATATAAAATAATTAAATAATTAAATAAGAAATTGAAACTATTTAAAATATTAAACATTTAATAATATTAAATTATATATTGATTATCAAGTAACTGTTTGGAACTGTAAGTGTACTACAAGTGAGAGTTACATGACCACAAAATTAACTGTAGCAACTGCAAGTGGGAAAATATGAGCGTAAAAGTGAGATTTACATGACCACAAATTTAACTGTAGCAACTGCAAGTGAGAAAAGAAGAGTTACATTTTGCAACTTATTTTTCAGCGAAACAAACAACGAAAAATGGAAAAGAAGTTTTACGACTTACGTTTTGCGGCGAAACAAACACGCCCTAAGTAAAGGCTCCTCACATAATCAAACATGTCAGCCCAAATTTGGAATGTGAGGGGTCTTAACAAGAAGGTTAGGAGAAGGGATGTTCAAGAACATATATCTAAACATAGTCCCTCTATAGCATGTTTGGTTGAGACTAAGGGCCTGTTTGTTTCGTTGCAAAACTTCGCAAGTCGTAAGTTGTAAAATGAGAATGGAAAAAGTGAACTGTAGCAGAGAAAATATATTGTGTTTTACGGTGTTTGGTTGATAAAGTGAAGTGTAAATGGAAAAGTGTATTGTGTTTTACGGTGTTTGGTTGATAAAGTGAAAGTGTAAATGGTAAAGTATATTGTGTTTTACGGTGTTTGGTTGGTAATGTAAAAGTGTAAGTGGAAAAGTTGACCACAAAATTAACTGTAGCAGTGATTTAAATATTATAAATACTATTAAATTAAATCTACTATTGCAAATTAAATTGTATTAATAAATTTGAGATAAAAAATTAATAATCTTAATATTTTATTTATAACAATAATATTAATAAAATATTAGTATAAATAGTAAAATATTACTAAAATATTAACTAAATAAATAATATAAAATTTTAAGAAAATCAAAATTTTAAGAATACTAATAAAAATATAAATATTAAAATTACAAAAATAATAAAATATAGTTATAATATTATAATATTAAAAATACTTGAAAATTATTATAATATAAATTTTATTATAATATTATTGTAATATTATAGAAATATAAAATTAACAAAGTAAAATATAATTATAATTTAATAATAAATTATCATTATAGTATTATATACTGAATTATTATTACAATATTAACATAATAAAATATTAAATAATAATAAAATATATTATGATATTAATAAAGTAATTTTTATATTAAAAATAAATAATTAAATATATAGTAAAGTATAATATTGTTATATTAATAAAATATTAACTCTAAATAAAATAATAAACAATGGAATAAGTATTAATAAAATAATAAAGTATTAAATAAAATATTAAATAAAAATATTAAATTAAAATAGTAAATATTAAATATTAAAACAATATTAAAAACAATTAAAAAATTAAAGATTAAAATATAAAATAATTAAATAAGAAATTGAACACTATTTAAAATATTAAATATTTAATAATATTAAATTATATATTTTTTGTCAACTAACTATTTTGAACTGTAAGTGTACTACAAGTGAGAGTTACATGACCACAAAATTAACTGTAGCAACTGCAAGTGGGAAAATATGAGTGTAAAAGTGAGATTTACATGACCACAAATTTAACTGTAGCAACTGCAAGTGGGAAAAGAAGAGTTGCATTTTGCAACTTGTTTTTCAGCGAAACAAACAACGGAAAATGCAAAAGAAGTTTTACGAATTGCGTTTTGCGGCGTTTTGCGACGAAACAAACACGCCCTAAGGTTCGCAAAAAGAAGGCCAGAAAAATAGAGAAATTATTACTAGCTACTTGGAGTCATGTAAATAATTATGACTTCAATCCTAAATGAAGGATCTGGGTGCTCTAGAACAGAACTTATTGAGATTGTCAATTGATGGATGTATCTATGCAACAAAATACAATTACTGCACGAAACAAAGGAGGTCTAATTCTATTCCTTACTCTTGTTTATGCAGCCAATTGGAATAGTGTGAGAAAGGAACTTTGGGCACAAACTTCATCAGCTTTCAACGCACATTGGCTCAAACCAATGGGAGTGATGGGTGATTTTAGTGTAGCAAGGTTCTCAACAGAGAAAATTGATGGAAAATCTCTCAGTAGGCATCAATTATCAGATTTCAATGGTTGCCAGGATATCTGCAATCTGCAAGATATTAGAAGCACAGGTATCAATTGGTCTTGGCATATTAATTCAGATGGTTCTTCAAGAATTCCCGGCAGGCTTGATAGAATTGTTTGTAATCAGATCTGGATTCATATTTTGCCACAGTCAAGCTATGCCAACTTGCCTTATCTACTAGTGACCATTCACCTATGTTACTGAATCTTAGCAAGGAATTCTCCGGGGCCCAAAGCCTTTCAAAATTTTCAACTATTGGATGAGCTGCAACGGATACAAAAACATTCTCGCTCATGCCTGGCAGACTCATATTGAGGGCACTCCTATGTTTAAAGTGACAGGTAAATGAAGGTTGTCAAAAAAAGCTTTAAAAGCATGGTGTTCAAGTATTAATGTATCCCAAGAAACAAAGTAAAGGAACTAAGAAATAAGCTTCAGCAGCTATATTCTAATATAACTGATACATCATGGCATCTTGATGAAAGGGCAGCTGAAACTTGAGTTAGATGAACGGCTATCCAAAGAAGAGGAGGCAAGACAAAGGAGCAGGAAAATGTGGTTGCAAGCTGGAGACAAAAAATACAAGATTCTTCTATACAGCCCCAAAAGTGAGGCAGTCAAGGAATCATATCTATCAGTTGCTCAGTGATACTGGTGACTTAATTTCTAAGCTGGATGAAATCAAGACAATGGCTCCAAATTACTATCAGAACTTGTTTAATCAGTCTGATTATTGCAATATGTTCCCAAGGGTGTGGTAAAGAGAAGACTAACAATCCAAGGCCAGTAATGTCTTACTAGAGAAGCAACTGAAATCAGAGAAGCTATGTTTCAGATGCACCCTAATAAAAGCCCTGGCCCAGGTGGCTTAATTGCAGCATTCTATCAAAGAAATTGGGATTGTATAGGTCCAGATGTAATGAAAGCAATTAAATCCTTTTTTAGAAAAGGAAAGCTACTGAAAGAGGTAAATAACACATTCATTACACTTGTGCCTAAAAACACTAATGCTTCTCAGTTGACTGATTTCAAACCCATATCATGTTGCAATGTCCTATACAAGCTGATCTCTAAGTGCTAAGCAACATAATGCAAAGGGTAATTGGAGACCTCATAAATCAGAATGCCTTCTTGAAAGGGAGACGAATCAGTGATAGCAAGTTGCTTGCACATGAGCTAGTCAGGGATTTTAAGAAGAAACTCTCCTCAAAAGTTTGTATGAAGTTCGATCTCCACAAGGCTTTTGATTCTATAATAGGGAGTTTGTGTACTACTTGATGCACCGTATGAAATTTCCTATCAAATGGATTCAGTGGATTAGAAGTGTCTAGCCATCCCTACCTCTCTATCATGTTGAATGGCACACGCCTAAAGGTTACTTTAGCAGCTCTAGGGGAATTCGGTAAGGTGATCCTCTTTTCCCATACATATTGTCTTGCTCATAGAATTTTGGAGCATTCAGATGGATCTTGCAATAGCTTCGGTAGGATACCATCAGTAAAGAGGGGGTATCATAGCTATGTGTCATATTTGCTATTTGCAGAGAAAGCGAATGCAGCAACATTCAAAGAGATGGAGAAGTTGCTAGATAATTTACACTTGTATACAGGATTGTGAATAAATAAAAGCAAAAGCAGATTATCTTTTAGCAAAGGATGCAAGAATAAGAATGAATTGGTTCACATTCTGGATATTCCAACAGGAACCTTACCAATCAAGTATCTTGATCTACCACTAGCTGCAAACTAGCTAAAGCCAAGACACTACACATCTCTGATAGACAAATGCAAAAGCAAGATAGAAAGATGGAGCTCAAGAATCCTATCTTTTGCAGGCAGTGTTGAGTTGGTAAAGACTGTGATTGCAAATATAGTAGAATACTGGATTCAATCTTTCCAGTTTCCTAAATCAGTTCTCAAAGAATTGGAGAGGATGTCAGCTAACTTTATCTGGAAGCATCAAATGCATGCTTGGGGAGGGAATCTCATGTGCAGACCAAAATCAGAAGGTAGCCTGGGCACTAGGGAAGCTCAGTGATGTGTGCAATGCTGCAGCTATCAAGCTCTGGTGGAGATGCCTGTTAGGTAGCACAATATGAGCAAACTGGATGAAAGCACACTATGGCAGAGGTTGGCACTCTGGAAAGTTTCTGTATCACCTATGGATTCAGGCACTGGGAAGTGTATGGCAAAGATCAGGAATTTGACAACTGAATACATTGTACAAGAAGCCATCGGAGAGAATTTTGTTGCATGGGAATGGAAACCTGTAACTTCAGGAAATTTCACTTTTAGTTCAGCCTGAGAGATTGTGAGATCAACCTCAAAACCTTTTCAGTTGGCAGACAGTATGGTCTGCATTCAGTACCTGGGATATGGATAAAAGTTGTTGTTGATTGCAAACTAAATATCAACAAGCGACCTTGTTTTAAACATCGGCCGAGTCGGCCGAGATATCGTCCGATATCTCCTTTTTTGCCTGATGCCGATACGATATGGGAAAATCGTTCGCCCTATAGTTTGTAGCAAAAAAACGGTCGATATTTCAAAATCGGCCGATAAATCACCCGATATCGGACGATAAATCGCCCGAAATATCGCCCGATATGAAATAACTTATTTATTACACGACTGCGTACAAAAAAAAAACATTATTTTACTTTCTTTACATGCATATTATATCATTTTTATTAAGTAGATATATATGACACTAAACCAACTTTTAGTTATCAATATTTTATTATATATAGTGTTAATATGAACGCCCGATATGCGCGCGTATCCCCGATATCTCCCCCGATATCCGATATTGGACATGAAAAACCCCCATCCGATACGATCCTGATATCCGATATTTAGAACCTTGGCAAGCGAAGAGATAAGGAAGGAGTTCGTGAGATTCAAAATATTGAGGAGATGGGAATGAAATCGTAACTGAATTTCAAAATTCAGTAAATCCTTAGCAGTTGCATGCTATAAAAAGAGCTCTCTGCGAATTTCTGCTGAGAAGAAGAGTATAAGATTGTAGAAGAGAAGAAAAAGTCGCATACGGAGTCATCAGGCTATATCTTTCTCTCTCTTTTTGTATTCTCATCTTTATAACGACTTGATTTTATTTTAATAAAGATAAAAAAAAATTCTTTAACATAAGCATCTAAATTTATATTCTTGAGTTTTTATGATATCTTTGTAAAGTGGCTACGCTTAATTTCTATTTTTTGATGAAGAGATCTATGCACTAATATTTTATTGATGTGTTTTTCTTTATCCAAGATAGATTATGCCTCTAGGATTTATTCAGAAGATAGTCTATACGTGAGAATAAATTTTCGCTTTAATTTTATATATTGCTTTATTATCATCGAGATACTTTATGCTATTAGTACTTTTGGAGTATGAGTAGTTAGGGTATGCCTAGATGAGAGAAGTACTCTGCATGATTAAGAATTCATATCACGGACTTAGATTGATTTTAAACTCAAGAATCGTTTTAAAAATTGTGACCTCTTCAAAATTTGAATATTTACCTAGATTGGTTTGAAATCAACTTAGTTGTTTTAATTAAATATTTTTAAAAAATCATTCATCATTCTTTTTAACTGTCTTTAATCAAGTTTAGCAACAAAATCTCTCCGTGGATTCGAGTTGGACTCACTTCTTTACTCGCTTTAGTAGTTTAGATTCAATTGTGAATTTGCATCGGTTTGCAAATTAACGATAACTGTTTTCAACCGATCAAAGATTCATGTATTCAGAAGAATCTATGAGGACATCAACATACTGTTACAGACATGCTATTGGAAAATCAGAGGTGAAGATTCAGAATGGGCGATCTCTGCAAAATGGGGATTCTAGCTTCTTATATGTATTATATGGGAGTTGTATCAACTGGAAGTAAGGTTGGCTGGATTGTTGTGTTGGTGTACAGCCATGGTCCTCTACCCAGCCAACGAAAAGGCTATCTTAGGCTTCCATTGAAATCAACTGTGCTGTATGATGTGTTTTGCTTTCAATGAATGATAAACTAATTTTTCAGAAAAGAAACATGCGCGCGCGCGCACACCCACACACCCACGCACGCACGCGCGCGCGCGCACACGCACACGACACACGCACGCCCGCCCGCCGCCCGTGCGCGAGCCCGCCCGCGCACGCCCGCACGCACGGCGCGCGCGCGCGCACAGAGATATATATATTATATATATATATATATATATATATATATATATATATATAATATATATATATATATATATATATATATATACACTTTCTTCAATATGTTGCAGATGCAGCCTCCCTCCCTTCCTCTTTCTGAAAAGGAAAGAACCATCCAAGTAAGGTACAAAGTCAAGCGCTTTCAACTGAAGGTTACCCTTGTCTCTCTTTTAACTGTATTTTAAATTCAACAACAGTATTCAACTCCCTCCCTCCCCCGGCATATGTTCCAAATTGGAACATAAAATACTCAAATTGTTGTTCTTCTTCATACATAGCAACTTTTTCCTTCTTTCCGTATATAGCAAACACTTATGCTTTTCTACATATAAAGATTTTTTTCATATATTCCTCTCCCTCCCAGCACACATTTTCCATGAAAATGTTTCCTAAAAGAAAGCAGTTAAGCTTAGCAGCTTAATGGCTGCTTTGGCCCACATTCTGCTTTTAATTCTAAATATCGCATAAATCCTACAACTTTTGTTTTGTTGCAATCTTCATTTTCCATACTTCATAAAATGGTATAAAACTCTAAAATGTTGGAAACTAGTTTGTAAACCTATACGCTGCCAACAAGAAATAAGTGGTAAGGTTCCTATTCAGATGTCACACAGGTGCACTTTCGCAATAGGAAAGGTAAATTTAGATCTGACTGATATGCAATATAGGTCTCTTTTCAGAAAACTAAAACACACACACGTGCATGTTCTCGCGAATCACACTAACCTTCATCAGGTACATTTGAAGCAGGAGAATGCATGTCAACAGCTGATGCAAAGATAGATCCATCAGGTAAATCCTTCTGTAACTCCACAGGCAAGACCTCGTTAACACGAAACCACACCTATAAAGAAAAATGGTCAGCATCAGAAAGCAAAACATTTTGCATCTCTAGGTGTTATTACAGATGCAATGATCTATATAACTAACCTAGAATCAAGGAGATGAATGGGCAATGAAGCAAAGCCCTTGCCTGCGTGATATCCGGTCTGCTGTCTGGAGATGACTCGAGCATATCCTTAATCAGGCTTGTTATGAAAGCACTATATTTAGGCACCTCTGGAATTCGGTAGTTCCCGTTCAGGATCTGAAGCTTTGACTCGCCATCAAATGCCAATTTGAAATAGCAGATTCTATACAGCAGGCATCCAAGGGCCTGTAGAAAAACACCTTCATGCTCAGTTTCCATCAATTGAGAAACAACTATAAATAAGTAACATTGCTAAGGCTCTCTGGTTAGACATGAGTAATGTGAAAGAAAGAAAGACAAGAAAGAGAGATGAAGAAAGAAATGCAATTCTTTGCTTTGTTTCTCCAATTTTTCAAGCAGGGATAATTTTCTGTTTCTTGGACGAAAACTACTTGTTTCTCCAAATCGTTTTTCAATTTTACCCTAATAATGAGACAATCGGAAGCAATTACAGCTCATTTTTCTTGGGCAGACACAGCTAAAGTTGTAAAGCTAGAACAATTGTGGCAAGTCATGGTTCCTCGATAATACAGAAATTCATTAAGGAAGTTTCAACTGATTAAATGAAAAATATCAATAACCAGAGAATAAGTCGATCCTACTTACCCAAATGTCTACCTTCTCACTAATAACATCCCTTCTATACAGATCCCACATCTGTGATCAAGCAACAATAGGATGGATTAGTTTACCTTTTACATCTGAGAGCAATAATCATTGTCAAAGAATGAAAACACTTTGCTCCTTAACCTCAGGGGCTCTATATGCAGGGGTTGTATATTTTCTGATATTATCTTCTTCAATACCCATCTCTTCTGGCCTGTCAAAACACTTGTGATTGGTTGACGTGCTGCCAAAGTCGCACAATTTCCAAGCTCCATCAGATCCAAGCAAAACATTTTCAACTTTGAGGTCCCTGCAGAATACAAGTGTTTGCTGATGACAACCTTGGACAGGGAAACATGTTAAAAAAATAGTTATGGCATTACATTACATAAGATGTTTCCTTCTATTGACAAAGAAAAATTCACAAGGCCAACCGCACAAAGTATATAGGAAAGTATGAAGTAGACACGAGATATCACAGGTACCACTAAATTATTAGTAGTGCTTATGTGATCCTTGATTTTTAAAAATAATTGCCAGAAAAGAAGTTGAAAACGCTTAAACGCTTAGGTAAGGATCATTTCACCATATCTATGATTTGGCTAATTAGGACTTTGAAAGTTAGATGGCCAATTTAATTGCTAGTTTCATCACTTGATGCATGTCTTTCTGTTTCAATCACAAGGCTAATTCCTCTCCCTCTCTGCAGCATGCTCCTAGTGACATCAAACTGTGTTCAACTTGTTATGTCATTTTAAGTTACTGATAATTTACAGTTTAACTAAACAACAATATAAAAGGAACTGCCTGTTACTCAATCCAGAAACTATTTAGAAATAGTGTTTACAATAAGGTGCTTTTAAACGATAAAATAATGTACAAGCTTCTCAAAATAGAAACTACAGTTAGACAGCCTGTCATGCTGTATGGTTCTTAATTGCAAATTTTAATGGAAAAATAAATGCTTACCTAATTCTACAACTGTGAAAGCATGCTTACTGCACTAAATCATTTCTTTATATAGCTGTATTTTTTCACTTTCGTATTGTAATAAGTAGCTTTAATCTTTATAATGCTGCTTATCACTACAACCCTAACTATAGGATTATATTATGCTTAGGTGTTTCTTTAGTTCAGTGGGAAGAGTTGTGTAGTACAAAATATATTCACTTAAGGTTTCAGATTATGATATTAATGGTTAAAAATTAGTTGACCTTGGTTATATGATTATTCATTTCTTGTGCACGTGCACACGCAAACTATCAATTGTCATTGTTATCATTATGTCAAACTAGTACTTAGCACATGAAATGCGAGTGCATACAGGAATGAAAACCGTACACACCCAAGGTGTATGCATTAAACTTCTAGATGCAAAAATATTCGCTACAAAGGGTCTATACACAAGACAATAAAAAGCACAATTGCACTCCATTTTGTTTTGCTTATCAATCCAGGCTCATGAAATTGATTGTTACCTCTGGATGGATTGACATGCTGCTTCAATTTTTTTCCCCCCTTATGTCTTGGAGTGTTGAGCTTATTATAAGCGGCTAGCACACAAGACATGGTTGACATGCCCGACCTCTCACATTATACATGTAGACATACTAATGCATACATATATCCACACTATTAATTGCCAAGAACATCATTATGTCTATAAAACATTTTCCGATTATTGGTAGTCATTTTGGCATGCATATGCACATAAGCTCATTTCAGATTTATGTAAACTTTTTATCCTTTCTTTCTTCTTCTTCTTATGGTAGCACCACAAAGGCACATACTAGGAGGATTACCCTTATAATGACAACAGGCTCTAAAACCTTGTTGAGTGCTTTGGTAGATCTTTGTATCCTTCATAGTCCGTATAATAACACATTCCTCAAGGGATAGCTCATCTTGTTGTTAAGGAACTATTCAGTTGAAGAAAAATGAAGGTAGACCTCAAGGCTAAACAATACATCGTCCAATATTTTCAGATAGGGATGTGGAGGGATTAGAAAGAACTATGTATTTGGATGTGGCTAAATTGGTAATGAAAAGTACCAATAAAAACAATCATATATTTCATGTTGATTTAACTTTTTCTGTTAATATTATGTAATCTTTAAAAAGATTCCAGCCTCGAAAGACAATAATATAACATAAAATTAGCTAGCTAATGGACTAAGAAATCAATAGAGAAGTTGAATGTAAAAATTGTTAAGATTCAGAAATTAATAAAAAGCAGAATTCAGCAGGATATAGTGGGGAATGGAAGAAAAAAAATTTGATCATAATTAAGAGTGGATAAGAGAGATAAGGCTCCTAAGCTCTATCTTAAGGATTAGGAAATCTGTATGTGTAAAAGCGGAAAAGGAAATGAAGGAAATGCCTAAGAAACTTGAAACATGTAGACTATACTGATAGCGTGATGATCTTGTTCAGCTTTGTCACATCCAATTTAAACACTTTCCATGTCAAGTATCTTTAGGTCGAAATCAAGCATTTTTGCTCCCACTCCTAGCCTCACACAGTGATGTGCGTTGAGCATGTTATTCTGATACATATGACAATTGATGATAGGCTGATAATAGTGTTAAAAGCTAGATTCATCTTTCTATGGACCATTATAAACCTAATATTTGCTTCATAGCTGACCTAATTCATTAGAAAAAGTCTGATGTCTTTCATTGCAGTTCCATTTCAACTTTTGCATAAATTAAAATTAGTTAACTTTAACTACAGATATCCTAACTAGATCATCAAATGCCTTTCTGATACAAAGAATACATTTCATACATACACATCAAGATTAATAATCACGGGAATTTTCTTTAGCTAAAACAATATGACACATCTAAATTCATAGAAAATTACATTATACTAGACGTCAGCATATAAAGCCTCACCTATGAGCAATAGGTGGAGATTGGCAATGCATGGCGAACACCGCATTGCAAACATCCCTGAAAATCAGAAGGATCTGCTTCTCGTCAAAATACCCTGCCCCTCTGTTCTCCAGCACCGTAACAACGACTTCTCGCAGAACTCCATAACAAGCAGTGCCTCCTTCCTCCGCCCCATGTCCAAAATAGTGTGTGCAACAAGCATGACAACATTCGGGTGGCCCTTAAGCAATTTCATCACTGAGATTTCCTTCATTGCCAGATCCAGTGACTCCCCATCTTGACAAATCATGTGCTTGAGAGCATACTGCTTCGATGGGTTCATTGCATCACGAGCGAGATAGACACAAGAAAATCCACCTTCAGCTATGGCATTTGGACCTGGATCTTTACACTGCCGATATCGACTATTCGGCCTTCAAGGCCAGTTGGTTCTTTCCCCGCAAATGGCTTGAACCTCCACATGACTGTAAGTTTTGATTTGCCTAATTCTCCAACAAAGCAAAGTACTTCAATGAAGGCATTTATGGATCCGAATGAAACACAACAAACAAAACTGTGATAAAATTAGCAAACAATCACAGAGTTCAGCTCAAAATCTATCCAATGAATGAGATTCTTTCGAGTCAAAAAGATTTCTACTGAGTCAATAAGAAGCTTTCATATAGATGTTCCATAGTTTCCAAAATGCTTAATGAAAGGTTAACATAGCTGCTATCAAGATCGATGAAAACTATGAAATGTGCAGTAGAAGCCTTAAACTCGAACCAAAAAGTCTAGATTTTAAAATGGAAAGTTTCTAACTTTCCCTATAGTCCACATTAATCTGTTACTTTTTCTTGACCAAAACTCCAAACAGGCCCAAAATTCGTTAAACTATAATACAAGAAGCAAGCAAGATCTAAAACTTTCAGGTTCGTTTAAACCCCACTTTTCCACCGATCTGCTGATAAATCCCAGATCTTTAATCATTGACTGCAATATGAACTGCTAACTTATCAATTCTTCTTATAACCAATCTTTAAGCCAAACATTTTCTCAAAAATATATATATAAATTTAAGCCAAACATGAAGCAATCAATGGTCTCCACGGTACGAATTAATTTGAGTCGCAATCGAATAATAAAGAGAATCCAATAATTTCAAGGAGAGAGAGACTAGATCTCAACTTCCAATTTCCAATTCTAATGGGGAAAACCCTAGAAAGCGAAGAATTACTCACCTGCGAGATCTGCAGCTTCGGATGCGAATCAGAGACTGGATCTGAGATCTGCTGCGCTTCGCAGCGATCCGAAAGGCTCTAGCAAAAACAAAAAATAAATCGTTTTTTTTTCCTGTTGCCTTTCCTCTTTTTAAGTTCAAGTCTTGTTCTCTTCACTGTCAGCTTCGTTCTGGCCAGCAAGTCTTTATAGGCTGAGGTCGTCAATGGCCCGGTGAGCCCGTGCTAGGTGCCTAATCTCCGTAACGGGTTTGGTTGTAGTCGGATGCGAAACCCAATTCAGATCCGAAACCTAAAAATTATGGATTTGGATCCGTGTCTAGGTGAACCGAATCCAATTTCGAAAAAGAGGAGGGAAAGTGTTTTTTTTAATAGCTGTTTTTTATTCCCGATTCGACGAGGATAAGTAGTTAATTAGCAATTAAGATATATTTTATTAGTCAGTGAAGAGGTTAAGAGTAGCGGGAAATGGGTTTCGGTTCATGTGTGTGAGCTACACACACATACAATAAGAGGGCCAATAACGTGTTGACACGTGGATTGAAAACTCTTATAATATGTGTGTGAGGCCCACACACATAACATATTAAAGAGGATCAATACACGTGTCAATACGTGATTGACCCACTCACACACATATTATAAGAGTTTCAATCCACGTGTCAACACGTTATTGGCCCTCTTATTGTATGTGTGTGTGGCTCACACACATGAACGAATCCCGGAAAATGAGAGTAGGTCGGACTTGATTCATTAAACAAAGGCAGAGGCAGAATTAGTTTTATTGGAAAGTGTAAATTTCAATTGAGAAGTTCTCGAGAAGTGGCCTCTCCTACTCAAAGCACAGTCAACCACAAAAAACTTCTTCACAAATATTAAATTTAAGTGCGCGTAGTAATTATGTGGTACATATGAGTCACAATAGAAGCATGACAAAGATATGATTACAAGTTTTAATGATGATAAATATTATTACTAGTATAGCAATTAGTCATAATAACCCCATGTATTCAGCTTCCAATTTGGGTTGATTCAACTCAATCAACATATTCAATACTAACAAATTTGATCAAAGATCTCTCACCAAATCAGTTTAATTAGTAGGCAAGAGGTCGAGATCAGGCTAGATTAACTGTTTGCATCAATGATTGAGGCCCCATGCCCACTCCACTCTCTAGGTTTCTCAATTGATGGGGCTAACCTCGACCTAAGGGCTAGCCATTTCACCTTATATTTTTGCTTAAGGAACTTTTCTTGTTGGCCCTGGCCTCCGTCAGCTCCTTCCACTTGTCCTCGTTCCAATCAACGTCCCTCTCTAAAGCCCCTCCTCTGGCTACTAAGATGTAACAATTCGCCAAGTTGTCTCTTGCTTACACTTAGATTTAGAAGCAGCTCGAAAAGGTAGACATATTCGAAAATCTCCAGATTTGTGCTTATTTTCAACTCCCGAAGCATTTCGTCACTTGCTACGCCCTTCCTCGTCTTTGGGTGCTTAGGCATCCACTGTAAACCTTTTCTCGTTTGAACCTCACCATTAATGTTAAGGTAGAAAACACAGGATAAGTATGAGGAAACAATGATTTCCGAACACAAAAATATTAATAGTGACATCAAAATCATCATATATGTGATGCGAGTGATGCTAGGCACTGGCTCGGATTAGACTTTCAAAAACACACACTTTTCACATATATGGATGGCCCCATCCAAAAGGGTGTTCCACTGTAACACATTTGAGCTAGTCAAGTAAGCCCAAGCCCAACAGCGCAGAGTACTAATAAAAAAAGACCAAAATGACTCATGTGAGAACGACTTGCATCAGCCCAAGGGCTTGGACTAGCAATTACCAAGCCATGTTGCCTCTGTTGCTCTTCATATAGGTGATGCCAAATTAGTCGTGACACTTGGATACCTGAATTGTAGACACGTTTTACGCTACAGTACTTTCAAATAGAAAAAAATAGTAGGGTTTCACCTTCTTTTTTGTTTCCATCAACTAATCAAAATCCACAAATTAACATCTGATGATTGATGATCGTTATTTAATGCCGAATGGTCCATTTTTCTAGGAGAACAAAGAGCAACCCAACACGATATTCTCCAAAAGAAAAGAAGAAAAGTGCTTAGTTTTATCCACATCTACTATTATCAAGCTAAAAGGGGAAAAAAGAATTTTGATTTCTGAAAATTCAAAATAACCAAAATTAGGAGACCTTTTTTCTCAACTCACATTGAATCTCTTTTCACTCTCCCCCACTTATTTTTATGCCTCAACCTCTCCCTATATTTATAGCTCAACTGCAATTAGTTTCTGTTTTGCAAAAACTTGGACTATGTGGTGGTTACTCACTCTCTCCCTCTCTCTTGCACACACCACTCATGTTTGAATAGTGAATCTATTCTTTACTTTTCCTTATTTGTGTTAAATCTGTAAATCACCTAGAGGGGGGGGTGTGAATAGGTGATGGCTAATCTAATGGTCACTAAATGCCAATTAATGCGGAAGCAAAAACTATTATGACCTAAACAAACTATTTAAACTAAACACCACGTATAACACAAGAGTGTTGCCGAATTCCCCGTGAAGGGATCTGGACAAACTCCTCTAGATTCCCTAGATAAGGGTTGAGGTGCCGCGTTGGCTCTCTTGGTTAAATACAAGTGTTAGCAAAACAATCCCCAAGCAAGTATCAATATGAGCACACAAGTATATCAAGCATATAAATGTGAAAGCAATAGAGGCATGCAAGATATAAAACAATAGACAAAGAGAGAGAGAGAGAGAGAGCAATCGCAAATACAAGGGATTTGTTTCGAGGTTCGAGCACACTTGCTCTACATCCCCGCCTTCGACACACGAAGGATTTCCATTAATCAATCCCACCGGATCACTCGGTGCCGCAACACCTACAAGCTCTCGGACTCTCTAGCCCGTACACACCGCAAGCCAACACCTCAAACAACAAGTTCGCACCCGAACTCGAAACACCGCGGACACACACGTCCGCCTCCTCAAAGAACAAAGAAAGAACTCTTTGGTGATCACAACACCTTGATCACCTAAAAATAATCTCACAACAACACTCCTATAGGATGAATAGCAATGGATAACTCAAGTGTTTGTGTGAGAAAACAAGGAAAGAGATGGTGGAGGAAAACTCAAGAAAATCTCTTTTAACACTCTTGATAAAAACTCCCCTTTTGATAGGAAATATTGCTCTCAATTTGTGGAGAAAAACCTCTGAAAAGAGTTGGAAATACGGCTCAAAAAACTCTCCTAAAATCTTAATCAAAACAGCCCCCAAATGCCCCTTTTTATAGAGTCTGGAAAACTAGCCGTTGAGGTCTGTCAGGCCTGCCTGTCGGACGACCGCCGGTCGTCCGGCCAATGGTCATATTTCAGACCGTTTGAGCCATCGGTCGACCGGTCGGTCGGCCGAGCCAGGATACAGAGAGCAAGTCTCTCTGTCCGGTCGACCGCTCGGTCGGCCGGGGCCTTCCAGAGAGCAGAACTCTTTGGACGGTCGACCGGATCGGTCGGCCGGCCCTCCTGCCAGAACTGGCGTGCACGTCTGTGCACGCGCGGTCGACCTGAAGGTCGGCCGACTTCAAAGCTGCGGTCGACCGTCCCGGTCGGCCGGCTGAAGCCAGGAAAACAAGGTTTAAGGGATTAAAAACTTGGTCTTTTTGGCTCACATAAAATCCCATAAAATACTGAAAAATCTACAAAAATAGTTTTATCAATATACTTTGATAAACAAACATACTTGCACAAAATCAAGGCATGTTCCAAATGATTGGACTATTTTGTAATATGAAAAAATTGACTCAAATGAAAAACAGTATTTTTCCAAACTTGATTTTTTCAAAACTTGTTTTTCCAAAACTTCACCAAATACACAAAAACAAGATATTTAAACTTATCTGAAGCATAGTGTGTATGAATATGATCCACTACATGAACATGGTAAAATATCTATGTTTTTGACATTAAGCACTAAATAAGGTATATAAGACTTTATCCAAAACCATGTTTATAACAACTTTTCTAAAATGAAATCTTTTATGAAAAACTAAATCAAGAGTGTGTGTGCATATGATACTTGAGCAATCCACCAACTACTCTATCCTTTACATTTTATCTAAAACAAAATCTTACAAAACAAACCTAGACTCAAGTCTTCATCTTTTTGAAGTCTTCACTGAAGCCTTCTCATCTTCTTGACTTGGTTCAAACACGATCCAATGGCTCTTGGATCAAAACGTGCTAGCTCCAAAACTTGACTTCAAATCCTTTGTTGAAGCTATGCACCTACTAAGATCTTGATCATAAATCTGTCACTAATTAAATACAAGATTATTAGTAAACATAACTACATGAGTTGATCATCATCAAAACTAGAGTGATGGGCCTTTGGGCCAACAATCTCCCCCTTTTTGATGATGACAAAATTCATGAAGTTATATATGCATGGATTAAAGTAAAGCTCCAAAGAAGCTCCCCCTTAACTCATGCATACCAAATAAACAAAATAAATATGCAATGAGGCACATAAACATGTATGCAAATGTAGGAGTAAACATGCTAATCAAGCATAAAAGAAAATCACAAAATCTTTTTCTCCTATTTGCAAAACAAAACATATATGCATAAACACAAATATTAATCCCCCTTAAGTAAGGAAAATATGCATATATCTCAAATACTTCTCCCCTTTTTGTCAATCATCAACAAAGGGGTTAAAGTAAAAACAAAATCATCAAATCTTTCTCCCCCTTTTTTTATAAACAAAGAGACCATAAGGGGTGTAAACAAATAAGTCAATAAAAGGGTATATGCGATATACATTCATAAAGAGGAAGACGGTAAAGTAACTTCCCTACACATATACATTACATGAAGGAGGGATGACAAGCCCTAATTCACATAACGTATAATATGTAATGCATAAGAGGAGATGTGAAGCTCCCCTACACACGTGTACCACATAAAGAAGAGTTGTCAAGCTCCTCAATATACAATACACTCAACATGAATCTATATGTAAGAGATGTTAAGCTCTCCTTGCATATAGGCAATACAAATCAAAAAAATTTGATATTTTCTTATAAAATAAAATTTTGAATTTTCTCAATAAAACAAATCTTGAGAATTTTTCTTAAAAATTTAATTTCTTATCATAAACAACTTTGTGCTTAAACATGTAAAACAATTTTAACTCAAGCACAAAACTCATATATATGTATGAAAAATGAGTATACCAAATGAAATTGATAATACATATATAAGAAAAAAATATGAGTATATACAAAAAAAGAGTCAAATTGATATCAATTGAAATGATCCAATGATACCAATTGAAATAACAATGTAAATCATGTATATGACTCATAACCTACCACCCTTCATATGCTCAAGATAAAAGATTTTCAATGAAGCATACAAGGCATAATCGCCCAGCCATCCGCCCATTAAGGTTGGAAGGGGTTTTCGAAAATAATTTGAAAATAGTTAAGCATTGAAAATCTCTTCCAATGAAGAATAATTAACTAGTTAAAAGTAATTTTTGAAAAAACTAGTTAAAGATCCTTCAAAACATCAAAACATATGTTTTTCATGAGTCATACCAAATACACAAGAGATGACACTCAAGGACTATAAAGCTCAAAAATATGTTCATGAACCAAGGTTGTGACGAAACAAATAAAGTGTGAGTGTTCAAGAATCATGTATATAGCATTTTCATGAAAAATAGTCATTAAGGCTCGAAAACAAACATGAAAATTCATTTTCATTTTATAAACAAACTTCAAGGTATATGTATGATTTATCTAAATCTAACAATATACATACATATCCCAAACATAAAAGAGTCCATAATATATATTGCATGAAGGCAAATGACTCACGGGATACCTATATATTTATTAGATTTGAATACAAAATACATATACATGAAGAAAAATATGAAAATAGAAAAAACAAGTATAAATGAAAGAATCATCAAAACTAGGCTATATATGTGCATATAGTGGGTACAAATGAGCATGAAGTGCAAACATATATGAAACAATTTGTTCTCACTATTTGTACATGTATAAATCCAAGTTTTGATAAAAACTACATTTAAACTAGTATTTACCACATGAAGCACAAAAATAATTAAAACATGAACATGCTAAAAATATGACATATGAACAAGCATGTAAATAAACTAGGAGTTTAGAAATAGTTACCAAACTAAGAAAACTACTCCAAATTTTCAAAACATGGTGGTCGTCCCACCAAAACTCCTTGATAGCGGTGCATCAAAAATATGTCCTTCAAGTTCACGTGCAACCACCACCAAGGCACTAAATCTCTCACATCTTGTGAGAGCCCTCAACTACATCAAAAATAAAATGTGAGGACTTGGTACCCATTTTTCTTGGATCCTGGGGGTTAGCTTTATAAGGGACCCAAACATTTTTATTAGCAAAATTTAAAACATGCAACTTATCAAAACAAAATTTTGCTAAATGGCCTTTGCGGCCACAAGTGTACATTGGTACACCTTAGGATGCTTATGTGTATGTGTATGATCGTGGCGTGCAACATAAGCATATGCATGATGATGTGCATGAGAATGTGGAGCTTGTTTCTTTGAAAACATAGACTCGAATCTAGTGTGGGTTAAATGCACATGAGCTCAAAGTGGAGCTCAAACAATCCATTTATTTTTCAAAACATTTATCTCATATGTGTGTGGCATGTAAAGCATGTGAGATTGTGAAACATTTTTCTTATTCTTTTCGAAACATTTTCTTTTTCACAAATTTTTCTTTTCAAACAAGAATTTTCTTGAAAAACAATTTCCTTTTGTTTCCCACCAAAATAATTTATTTTCAAACTAGTGTTTCCTTCACATAAATCATTCAATTTTGAAAGCAAGGAAACATTCTCATTTTTCAAATCTTTTTTTTCTTTTTCTAAGCATGCAACCTTAGTTCTAAATGAATCATTTTCTTTAAGCATGCAATCAAAATCCTTTTCAAATTTTACTGTTTTTCTTAATCATGTCATATTTTTCAAGAAGGAGTTGACAAAAGGTGCTAAGCTCATTATATGACATGCTATCATCTTCTACCTCGGATTCGGTAGTTACCTCAAGGGGTTTATCCCCTTGGACTATATAGCACTGTTGGAGACGTCACTTCCAACATCCAAATCGCTCCCGCATAGTATAGATCTTTTTTGCCAAGGGAGGTGATGTGTTCCAAGCTACAAAAGCCGAATCAACATTAGAAACCCTAAATAAATAATCATCATTTAGGGTAGACTTTAAAGCATGTAGGGCTTTTGCATTAGCTCAAAATTCTTGCCATTTAAACAATAATCATTAGTGATGGCAAGGTAAACATGAATGCCTACGGCCTTGAGGTACAAGGACATCTTAACCTTCCAAATTTGGATGTTAAGAATATCAAAAATGGGGGGTGACATGAAGTCCATGGTGTGTGTACAAATATTGTGATTAGCCTAAAATGAGGATATTTAACTCTAGGTTGTGAGACCCAAATTCAGAGCACTTGGCTCTGATACCAATTGTAAATCACCTAGGGGAGGGTGAATAGGTGATGGCTAATCTAATGGTCACTAAATGCCAATTAATGCGGAAGCAAAAACTATTATGACCTAAACAAACTATTTAAACTAAACACTACGTATAACACAAGAGTATTGCCGAATTCCCCGTGAAGGGCTCTGGACAAAACTCCTCGATTCCTAGATAAGGGTTGAGGTGCCGCGTTGGCTCTCTGGTTAAATACAAGTGTTAGCCAAAACAATCCCCAAGCAAGTATATCAATATGAGCACACAAGTATATAAAGCATATAAATGTGAAAGCAATAGAGGCATGCAAGATATAAAACAATAGACAAAGAGAGAGAGAGAGTGAGCAATCGCAAACACAAGGGATTGTTTCGCGGTTCGAGCACACTTGCTCTACATCCCCGCCTTGACACACGAAGGATTTCCACTATAATCGATCCCACCGGATCACTCGGCGCCGCAACACCTACAAGCTCTCGGACTCTCTAGCCCGTACACACCGCAAGCCCACCGCTCACCGAGGCCGCACCTAAAACACAAGTTGCACCCGAACTCGAAACACCGCGAACACTCACGTCCGCCTCCTCAAGAACAAAGAAAGAACTCTTGGTGATCACAACACCTTGATCACCTAAAAACAATCTCACAACAATACTCCTATAAGATGAATAGCAATGGATAGCTCAAGTGTTTGTGTGAGAAAATAAGGAAAGAGATGGTGGAGAAAAACTCAAGAAAATCTCTTTAACACTCTTAATAAAACTCCTCTTTTGATAGGAAATATTTGCTCTCAATTTTGTGGAGAAAAACCTCTGAAAAGAGTTGGAAATACTGGCTCAAAAACTCTCCTAAAATCTTAATCAAAACAGCCCCCAAATGCCCCTTTTTATAGAGTCTGGAAAACTAGCCGTTGGGGGTCTGTCAGGCCTGTCGGACGACCGCCCGATCGTCCGGCCAACGGTATATTTCAGACCGTTTAAGCCATCGGTCGACCGGTCGGTCGGCGGCGAGCTAGGATACAGAGAGCAAGTCTCTCTGTCCGGTCGATCGCATCGGTCGGCCGGGGCCTTTCCAGAGAGCAGAACTCTTTGGACGGTCGACCGGATCGGTCGGTCGGCCCTCCTGCCAGAACTGGCGTGCACGTCTGTGCACGTCGGTCGACCCTGAAGGTCGGCCGAATTCAAGCTGCGGTCGACCGTCCCGGTCGGCCGGCTGAAGGCAGGAAACAAGGTTTAGGGATTAAAAACTTTGTCTTTTTGGTTCACATAAAATCCCATAAAATACTAAAAAATCTACAAAAATAGTTTTACCAATATACTTTGATAAATAAACATGGTTGCACAAAATCAAGGCATGTTACAAATGATTTGGACTATTTTTGTAATATGAAAAAATTGGCTCAAATGAAAAACAGTATTTTTTCCAAACTTGATTTTTTCAAAACTTGTTTTTCCAAAACTTCACCAAATACAAAAAAACAGTATTTAAACTTTTGAAGCATAGTGTGTATGAATATGATCCACTACACAAACATGGTAAAATATCTATGTTTTTGACATTAAGCACTAAATAAGGTATATATAGACTTTATCCAAAACCATGTTTTAAAACAACTTTTCTAAATGATATTTTATGAAAAACTAAATCAAGAGTGTGTGTGTATATGATACTTGAGCAATCCACCAACTACTCTATCCTTTACATTTTATCTAAAACAAAATCTCATAAAACAAACCTAGACTCAAGTCTTCATCTTCTGAAGTCTTCACTTGAAGCCTTCTCATCTTCTTGACTTGGTCCAAACACGATACAATGGCTCTTGGATCAAACCGTGCTAGCTCCAAAACTTGACTTCAAATCTTGTTGAAGCTATGCACCTACTAAGATCTTGATCATAAATCTGTCACTAATTAAACACAAGATCATTAGTAAACATAACTACATGAGTTGATCATCATCAAAACTAGAGTGATGGGCCTTTGGGCCAACAAAATCTATATTATACATGACATGATGAAATGTTTACCACCAGTGCCCTCCAACAAATGATCATGTAGGTGAGAGGTATGGTTAACCCATGGCTCCAACAAAGGATTGTCTATGTGGCTTACATCCATTTCCTTTTTTTCCTCAATGAGGTACTTATCATTTTAATTTTTTTATGTTCTAAAAATATTATTGTTGTAAATTGATTATCTTTCTCTCTTACACTTTATTGATTTCTTTTTTTGTTTGTGATAAATTCTATCAAAAAAAAATCTATAATTAGTTTAAAGAAGATTTATCATACATTCAAACATGAACCTACCATTAAACATTATCATATTTCACATGTATAGAAAAAATTGGAAACGACATTTCTAAACATTTGTAGTTAGTTACTTTCTGACCAGCCCGAGATCATGACACGTGTCTATCCAGCCTCAGAGGGATGCGTGACGCGTGATCACTTCCAGAACATCTAATCCATAGTCTTCAACAATTCGAATTTTAAAGTAGGTCGGATAACTAGAAGAAGAAATAAATCGGTTATGGAAGATCTCTACCTTTAAGCCCAATCATCATTCAAATGATGCAGTTACTCCTTGAGAACAGTTCGTCCTCATTAAAGCAAAGCACAGACCATCAGATAGGGACGAACTCTCTCCTATTTCGATTCGAACCAGGATGTATTCAGCTCAACCGCCATTAAGATAAGAAACTAAGTGTTCAAACTGAGTAGGACTCCCTAGTCTTATCTTTTTTGATATGACCTGTATAATAACAGATTCCCCAGCTTGGGGGATGATCATTTGAATGCAGAAAATCCTAGCATATCAGAGAAACCCACTTATAATCACCATTGTTACAGTGAAATTCTCCTTTCTCTCTCTCCGTGGTTTTTCTTTTTCGGGGTTTTCACGTAAGATTCTGCATGTTTA